>JAFBJT010107874.1:102343-114966 GCA_016785325.1 Chascanopsetta lugubris | reverse complement strand
GTAAGCTTTCTTTTTTTCCCTTCTTTTTTTTTTGGGGGGGGGGTACTTTATGTATCTTTTTATTTATGTTTGATTGCCATATTAGGACATTTCTGCGAAGATGAAATCATCTATCAAAAATTGCCCACAAGTATGTCTCTTACTTTCCTACAAAGAGTTGTACATAGTCAGGGTTTCTACATTACTGTTGTGGTCTATGGGAAATGAACTTATTGGCATGTGTGGGTTGTTGTTGTTTTTGTTTTTGTTTTTTTTGCAGTACCACAAGTGGCCACTGGAGAAATATTGCTGCAATTCTGAGGGGAGGTCTTTTATCATGTTCTGTTCATCTATGGTCTCTGGTTCAACCTCTAGAGGGCCTCCACAAGTTAACTCATCAGGAGAAAGGGGGCTTTTAGGGAGGAGGGGCTTAAAAGGAGCCTGTATAGAAGAAGTACAGGATTTTCCTTGAAGAGGTCACGGAACAAACTGACACATCGGGGCTGAAAGTCTTTGCAAACAATGTCTGAATCGGACATGACAGCAGAGTGAACATGCTCATTTCTTCCTCCCATCTCACCTGAAATGTATCATGATCAAATAATGTGCAGTCTTACAGTTGCATGTCTTAAAGACCATTCACCTTCACAACCTGCTATTCAAAGCACAAGGATGTTCATTAAACAGCCTCACTGGGCTGCATCACTGCTTCTGAAAACACTTTGACTGTATTGACGTATCCTTGATTCAAACTCTCAGAGTGAAGGTAGACCGGTTACTGTGGTGTCTCACTTTGTTTTTTTATGGGTGGGTGTTTTTGTTGTTGCATCACATCCTCTGCTCTGCTCAGTCTTGTCGTTCAAAATCTCAGATCTGATCACATGTCTCTTTTACAACTAAACATCCTTCGCTGATGCATGATTTATCTTTTAAGAAATTACATTTACTATTCAAATCCCTTCATCATGACGAGGGAGTCTATTCCAGCAGGACGTCGTTCAGAGCATCTGGTCTCGCTGTACATCCAGCCATCAATCACTGATTTTTTAAAGACCCCCCCCCCCCCCCAATCTGTAAGCATATCGCTCAAAGTCCTTCTCTTGCATTTGTAACTTCTGTGAGGCTTTGAAAATGTTGTGTCAAAGCTTCAAAGTGACAAGTCCCTCCTTGATATCATTGAAATATTCTCACTTTTACAAGCTGTGTTTGTGCATCTGTGATTCTCAACTGGTGGGTTGCGACCCAAAAGTGGGTCGCCGAGTTCTTTTAAGTGGGTTGCAGGGATTTGACTGGGAGGAAAGATCCTGTGCTGTTACTACATCTGAAGGTAGATGGAGAGGATGGGAATTGTGCACCTTCACCTTTAGGTCACCAAATCTTACACACTGCACCTTTAAGAACCACTGTTTTACATGGTATATGACTTTGAAGTGTATTTGGGTCCGTAATTAAGGCTATTGATGCACATCTTCTTTTCCCACTCAGCTCTGAATCTGATGCTCGTAAAGAGCAGAAGCCAATTTCAAACTTGTTAATCTTTTCCTCTGGAGGAATTTTGAGTCACGCTCCTCTGAAACCAAGAACAATACCCAGAATGGGGGGGTTTGCCCCGGTGTATTACTGTAGGTCAGGGGTGTCAAGGATACGGCCCAATAATATGGTAATGCACTGCTGTGCGGCGCGGCGCTTCTGTGCGCGCCGGTTAACTTAACACTGCATATGTAGCCGGTTAGCACAACACTGGATGTGGGCACTAATACAAATTCTTTGAGAGCAGGTAGCGGACACTTTTTTTCAATCTTGACACCCTCGTTGGAAAAATGTCGCTGGCAAAAAAGAGAGAGGTGGACATTGAGCGTCGGATCTTCCAGGAAAAATGGACTCATTGGTATTTTTCACGGAGATGAATGGGAAACCTATGTGCTTGGTGTGCATGCAGCAAGTGGCTGTGCTAAAGGAATACAATCTTAAACGCCACTATTTTTTCACGGAGATGAATGGGAAAGCTATGTGCTTGGTGTGCATGCAGCCAGTGGCTGTGCTAAAGGAAAACAATCCTAAACGCCACTACGAGAGTCGGCATAGCGACAAATACGGCAACTTGACCGGCGAACTGAGAAGACGGAAGATGAATGAACTGCTGTTGGGACTGAAGAAACAGCAATCTGTTTTTGAACGGACTCGGGACGTTAGTGGTGCCGCCGTAAAAGCGAGTGACCTGATCGCTAGCAAAATCGCGTCTGCATCAAAACCATTCTGAGGGTGCGTTTGTGAAACGTTGCCTGCTTAAGGCTGCAGAAGTTGTGATGCTAACATCAGCCTGTCAAGGAATCGTGTGGCAGAGAGGATTTCGGAGTTGGCATCAGATTTAGACAGTCAATTGAAACGCAAAGTAAAATCATTTGTGACATTTTCTGTTGCCATCGATGAGAGCACTGATGTTGCAGACGTCGCCCGGCTGGCAATATTTATTCGTGGTGTTGATGAGAATTTGAAAAATGTCGCTAAGCCGAGAGTCGAACCTCGGAACTCAGGAAGAAGGGTATAACCTTCAACCACTGAGCTACCGGCACATTTTTTTATTTTATTGAAGAAAAGTTCTTTAAATAAAAAAAATTGTATTTTTTTATATTTTCAAATGTATGCAGTGATTTTTGTGCTCCGGCCCCTTGAGCTCATATATAGTTGTATGCGGCCCCTGGAGCAAAATGAGTTTGACCCCCCTGCTGTAGGTGATACTTCTGTTTGAATCCTTCCATTTCTTTGCACAGCCTTTGTGCAGCTGACTCCTTTGCTTGGCATCAAGGACGCAGCTGTAAATTGCTTCGGCTTCTATCAATCCCGTACAGCACAACCTTTTTTTTTGTTCAAATTGGAAACTCATCAGTCAGTAATCCTCCGCAGACAGTAACGGGGGGCAGGGTTCAGCCGGAGCTTCTGATACTTTCTCGCGGTCGTTCGCTCAATCGCACGGATTTCTAAGGAAAAGTGTGGATTCTGCGCTTTGAGACTTTCTCCCGTTCGGGCGACAGAAACCCGCTTCAGACGCCTGAAGTGAATCTTTTCGCTCGGGAGGCAGAAGGTGCAGAAGACAAGTGGTGCTTGTGAGATAAATGCTGCAAGGTTTCTATAGGATGATCACAGTGACAGATCAAACACAAATGAATACACTGACTCCAGTTGATCATCAGTCAGCAGGTCCTGTGATGTTCCAGCAACAATGGCCGCCGCTTCCATGCTGACGAGGCTGCGCTGTGTTTACCATGGAGCAGGCGGGTGTCGAACACACATCCCGCTGGCCTGAACCGCCCTGCCGGGGCAAAGTGCAGAAATGACAGAGAAGATGTTGAGATGTGGGTTTATTGACCTGTGTGCCAGGGGAGCAGGGGGAGCCCACGCCACTCGGGATTGGTGAATTGGAATTGGAGATTGATAAAGCATGTGGCCCTCAAACTGAATGGAGTCTGACCCTCGACTGCACTGTACCGGATTGCGCAGAGTGCTTGTGAGGCTCGAAGCGGGTGGTTGACTCGTCGGCCGTCACGCCGATGCCTAACTCCTCCCACTTCCTGCTGTCTTCCTGTTAATTACGCACAAACCTCCATAGAATAAAAATAAGCTGTTTAGCTGATTGAGACCAACGTCATAGTTTGTACCAGACTTCAAACATGTTCAATTCACCTCTGAACTTGGCTATTTCAACATGGGAGTCCATGGGGATAGACTCGCGTTTGGAGCCATGCCTCAAGTGGCCAGCCTGTGAACTTCAAGTGTTTCCACTTCCATATAGGCCTCATCCATTTACTCTGTGTTCATGATCCGGGGGAATAACTAAGTGGACTCTGGTGGTCTGGGGCTTCTCTGAACCAGTTTCATTACGGGCAGCGCAGCAATTTACTGGGTAATAATTGTTTTTTTGTTTGTGAACGTCACCTCACCACTTCCTGGTAATCAATTTCAAACAGGTCAGGGCAGCATTTCATCAGTCTTCTGTTGTACACTTGAAAATAATATCGTAGTCTTTGCTGATACATGGTTCATGATAAACGCTGCTCAGGTGATTGGCTCATAAGCAGAAGGTTGTGACGAATGAGGGATCATTTGATCTTATCTTCTAAATTATGAATGATAATTGGATGAGATATTGATATCTTCTCAGGGCCCAGTGGGGCCCCCAAATCAACTATACCCCTGTTTTTAATATAGTATCGAAACGACGACAGGGCAAAAATGCTGTGCTTATGCTTCTCCTGGGGGCTAAGCCCCCCCCACCCTAACCCTAACCCTAACCCTAAGGCCCCCCCCCCGACTTTCAATCCTTTTAACAGCCCTGCAATTGGATCATTTACTAAAATTAAGGACATGGGTGTCATACTGCGGCCAACCATCAGGGGAGCTGTCGAGCATTACTGTTGTACTTTTTACCATCTCAACAAACTTTGAGAGATGTAAACGATGTGGCATGCAAAACCAATTAATAATAAATAAAATATATTTGAAAATAATTAATTAAAATACAATTCTGTAAACCAGAGAGCAACAAAAGTATATATATATATATATATATATATATACATTGCTTAGGTTTTCTGGCGTTTGTAGTTATTTGTGGTTAAACAAAAGAACCGCAACCATTCAATCTTCGTCACAGACTGAAAACCTTCAATCCTTCTCTCTTCTGCTTCACTGCCTCTGTTGTAAATACACTCACTCTTCGTGGGGCCACATTTGAATAAGGAATCAAGCCAAACTCTCACCGTTCATGGCTCTTATCCCCAACATCTGGCAGGAGATGGGGCTTGGCCTGATGCTAACGGAGGAAATCATTGCTCCATTTCCCATTAGCTCCATTATTGATGGGTGTTTGTCAGCACGGGCGGATTTAGTGGCTCACCGCTGAGCTCAAACGCAATCTCCGACTTGTGTTGCTCTCAATTTGGATCTGCCTTGGGATCCTTGTCTAGTGTAATCCTCCCTCGCTGTCCCGACTTTCTCTTTTCAACCTAAACTGTTCAATTACACACACACACACACACACACACACATAAACACATATACACGCTCACCCACACACACACACAGACAAAGAAATAGACTGAAAAAGCACATATCTCTTGTTATACTTACCTCACCTGAACTGCGGATTCTGATGAGTCGTGTGCAACAGGACATGATGGGTGAATTCATTCCGAAAGCTCTACGGATTTTCTATAATGAATGACTTCTGTGTTGAGACCCTGACGTTTTCTATATCTTTTGTCAAGCTGTTTGTTTTGACCTTGATTTTCTAAGTGCTTTCCCAACAGAGTTATGACCAACGAATAATGTACGAGCCGGGGGATCCGAGGCTGAGCAGTTGGTCAGACGGTAATAAGACATGGGCCAAGGAAAGGTTGTTTTAGAAAGTGTAATATATTTTGTGTCTCTCCAGAAATAACTTTGATAGATCATTGTTGTGAGAGTCTCCCGGAAAACACAGACAAAGAGCTGAACTCCGTTTAAATGTGTGAACTGGATGGGGTCGAAGCGGTCGGACAGAGAGCGGGTCAGGCAGACAAACAGATTTTCAAGAGGCAAATCCAAACGGGATGGGGCAGATGGAACCTCGGGTAGCGCAGGCAAAGGTAAAGCAGAGGTGTGCTGGCTCTTTCATTTCTAACAGCAGGTAAACCCATGGACATATCAAGAGAAAAGGATACAGCACCTCCCCTCCCCTCGCTTAGGACGCTCTTTGTGGGTGGTTCACTCGTCGCCATGGTGCCGATGCCTAACTCCTCCTACTTCCTATCTCATCCAAAAATAGGCAGAGGCGGAGCGCAGGTAGAGTTGGGTTGGGCCCATGGTGCTTTCGCGGCATCCACAGAACGTGACCGGTGTCGGTTAAGGTGTCACTTGAGAGGCCACACGGTCGTGACTGATTGAGACTGTGGTTTGTATCATGTTTCAAACAGGTTTCATTCACCTCTAAACTTCAACATGGGACATGGAGGTCTCGCTTTTGGAGCCAGCCTCAAATTTGCTTGCGAATTCCCTCTGATTTTGACCCAACTATCTTCCAACAAGACATTCGGGTCGGTACTATTTTCATAACCCTGCTAAATATCAGACAAACAGCTGTAGGATCACCATGACCTGAGCTGTGATAGAGTAGAAGAGGACAACTCTGCTTCCTAACAAACATTTCTGAGGTCATAACTTGTTCTTTGACTCTGAAAACCCTCACAACACCAAAATACTCCCAACGACCAAATTATTACAAATGACCTTTAAATCCCCCAATTAAACGTAAACTAAAAAGGTCAAAACCAAAGGTCAAAACCAAAGGTCAAAACCAAAGGTCAAACTTTTTTTTTTACTTTCTTGATACATTCCGACAGTAGCTGTGTGTTACTAACTTGGAGCAGCTTATATAAATTGGTATTTTCCATCCATGTTATATTTACACAGTTATATTTAGTTTTATGTCCATGTGGGAGCACGGCACCGGAGGGGGCACAAGTTCCGAATTTCATGCAGCTGTGGGGATGTCGGACATCCACCTCAGGGCTTAAGTGAGGCCATTAACATTTTACCATCAACTGATACACGGAAATTCAGACTTAGAGTCGGTCTGTATTTTCTCTCTTGGTGGGCAGAGACTCACAAAGGAGGTTCTGAAAGCTCTCGTTGACCGGTCTGGATTGATTGACAAACGAGTCCTCAGATCGACCCTGAATCAAATGGACATATTCAATGTCGACCCTATCGGGACGGGGAGGATAATAAAGGAGCTCGTACGGCAGCAGTCATAGTCCTGCGCATCCATTCATCTGTGGTATGTTTTAAAAGCCTTTGAAATGTTGTGTTTGGTCCTCAAGGCTTTTAATGCAAATAGTTTTAGGACGAAACTCCACATGTCCTGGTGCGTCAGGACAATAGCAGGGTCAGTGAACAAGCTGTGAGACGTGAAGACGTGGGATGCGAAGTTCACTCTGAGCCTCGAGACATGTTTACATCAAAAACACCAGTGTGGATGTTTAAGAAACAATGACTTTATCTGCCATGGGACATGTCTCTACGAGGCCATCAGGCCACAGGCCATCACGGACAGCATCAGTGCTGCCAGATAAACCATAATGATCACATTTATGCATGTTTATTCAGGAACATGTCAGTATGTGATTGTTTTGCAATATATATTTACAAGTGACGAAAATGACCGAAATCACATACACCGCACCCTACTGGACAGAAGTAGTCGTAACTAGAAAAGAAGTAGAAACATTTTGTATTTGTAGCATTTTGATTATTCCATGTACTTTGAAATTGCAATGGTAAATAGTTTGTTTTTCTATAGCGCTTCATCAGGTCTTGAAGAATTTCACTGAATATTATTATGAGTACTGTGCACGTAGAGAAGGGAAAGGCCTCTTGTACGTGATCGCTGTCTGAGGGAGAAGGCATTGATTGACAGACCACCATCTTTATCCCTGTTCCAGTCTCTGACTACAACTTTAGGTTTGTCGAGCCAGATCTCACAAACAGGCCAAGCTCTGTCGTTCTTGATGTGTAAGATAAACTGCAAGCTACCACGACAGGACCAGTGCATATGTTGTAGAACTGAACTGGGGACTATCCTGCAACTTGTGTCCCCTCTACCAAAACTGCCTGGCTCCGAAAGAGGCTTGGGTGTTCCTCTTGGGCGGCGTGGGCTGGTGTTTCAATCGACGGCTATACTTGGGCAGCCTCATCAAACCGGACCTGACTGAACCACGGCAGGAACATCTGGGAGGAACTCTCGACTGTAGGCGGATCAGGATCTGTGTCAGTGCTGCCAGGGAACAAGTTGAAGCCTGATCAAGCTCAGCGAGGTCTCTTGAATGATGTCAGGAGATCAGGTCTCAGAGATGATGTGTCCTTGCTTGGCATCCAAAAATATTTCATCCCAACGACTTAATCACATCACCTCGGCGCTTCCGCTTCCTTGTCCGTTGATGGAATAGAACAACCGGGGAAGGGTGTTCCTCAAAGGTGAGAGGTCTCTCGTTCTGTGCTCCGGCATCTCCAAAGGCCATTGGACGTTCGCACACAGCCACAGATGAAGCATCGCCTGGTGAGGAGTGAGGTGTCTCGAGCTCTGCTTTCTCCTCGCAGTGAATACAAACGTGGAGTGCTTTCGTCCTCTATCTCTATGGCAACAATTTCTTTTCAGGAGAGGAACTTCTTCCACAGGTGAAGGTTCTTCTCCAGAGTGCAGTGTTAGAAGTCTGGACTGTAGCTGTCACTTTTTGTTGAAGTATCAATCTCAAGTCTCGTCCAAAACCGGGAAAAGTACATTCAAATGTATGTAATCGAGGGTAGACTGGCACCGGAAGCCCAAAGTGACCTGCTGTCAAACAGGAGGTGCCCTGAACAGCAGAGCAAGAGAGCTGCTGTTTGGACCACCGGTGCCCCCAGTGCCTACAAGTTATTATTACACTCGTATTAGTTTATTTATAAACTGTTCGGCCGTGTCGCTGCATTCCGCGGGAGAATGCAGGTGGTCGACCTCCCGTTTGATCAAAGGGCACGAATGAAAACTGTCCATGAGACACAATAACACGATGACAATCGTGTGTCAACATTCACTGACTCTATTACATAATGTAAGTTGACTGACAGAACTCAATGAGACTGACGTGTTGACACTTTGATGCCGTTGATGCGAAGGAAGTCTTTGTGTGTCCAGAGAGAAGTCTAACGCAGGGTTGGGCAGTTCGTGTAAAACGATTTGAAAATGAGAGACTTTTGTTTTGTAGACAGTATCGGTCCATTTGAATAAATAAATACAAACAGTATGAGACACACACACACACACACACACACACACACACACACAGAAAACGAGCATTTCAAAAACAAGGGGATGTGGCCAGTAGGGGGCAGAGCATGTGAGCGCAGTGGCGCAGTGAGGATTCCCGTTCCTTTCCCGCGGAACTGTTTTACTCCACCGCTCCAAACTCCACCCATTACTGCCTCCCTCTCCATCGCCCCGTCTACGCTCAGGACTGCGTCAGCAACCTCCTTTACGTTCAGACACCACTGTTCCCATCGCTGCACGTGACCAGCTGTGATTTGAGCTGCCAGAGGCAACCAAAGATGCTCTGTGATCAAACAGGATTCTAAATGCAAATATATGTCTCCAACTCATAACGCAGCACTTCTGTGTCATTTACGAAATGATGCTCTCTGGGCCAGTTTGTTCTGACCCCGCCCATTAACAGAGGACCCCTGGCCATCCTTCAGCGGCTTTCCTCTTTCAGTAAATGCGGCTTGTTATCTGTCCCACAGAGTCGGTCCTTTCCTGTGCTGCTCCCAAAACCCACTCTCCCAGTGTCCCCGAGCACAGCTGAAGCAAAGACCCTCTCCTCTGTCGGTTTTTCAAGATGTGTGAAATATGGCCTTTCCTCCGCAACCTCCAAGAGCAAGATCAACAATCAACATCGTTTTCCTCATCTGTTTTTGTTGCTTTTGTTTGAGGGGAGCCCTGACGAGAGTGTGACATGTGGTAGTCTGCAGCATGGCGGGGCAGGACTGGGGGGGGGGGGGCACTTGATTGTGGACATCAGGTGTAAATGGAGGGCAAGCGCTATCCAACTGCAATCAGTTCATGAACAGACTCGTTTGAAAATGTGGGCGGGGCGGGGGGGGGGGGGGGTGGGGGGGGGGGGGGGCACTTGATTGTGGACATCAGGTGTAAATGGAGGTCAAGCGCTATCCAACTGCAATCAGTTCATGAACAGACTCGTTTGAAAATGAAATGAACGTGCAGCTGTTCTGAGGAAGATTCCAATCTTGACAATGAGACAAATGAATTGTCCTGTTCTCATACCGGCTTCACTTTGATGATCAGATCTTCCGTGTGTGAAGAGGCTTTGAGTTCTAGTTAGTTCTAGTTTTTCTTAATTTTTTTCAAACATGACATCATCGCTATTTATTTACTCCATGTAAAATGCAGATGGACGTAGCATCCGTGCCCATGAAGCTCATTGCAGGCGCTTGACTTGTCCTACTTCCTGGATCCCCCGAAAATAGAAAAGAGGCGGGGCACAGATACAGCTGGGCTGGGCCCATGGTGCTGTAGGAGTGTGCAGGGAAAGTACCAGGTTGGCCCGAGAGGCCACGCCCCTAATCGTGCACGATCTCAAGCCGATTTCAGACCAATAGAATTCAATACGTTCGTCAGAGAAACAATGTGACCGGTTGAGACCAAAGCCGAATCGGTGACAGAGCGTCGGACCGTTGTTCCAACCAGCAGCCGCCCCTCGCGGCGCTCCAGCCGCATTGCTACACTCGATGATCAAATCGAGGTAAAGCTGATGAAGTGGAACAGGCGATTAGAAACTCAATCAGGGAGCGGCGCGAGTCTCAGCCGGCTCGTTTGAATCCAGGCGGCGCCGAGCGCGCGCGTGGATCAGAGCGGCGCTGTGGACGAGGCTCGGGCCTAATCCCTCATCATCACTTTTGTTCTGTGGGGGCCAGATGGAGGAGACTCCAACTCTCCTGAAGGTGTGTGTGTGTGTGTGTGTGTTTGCGTGTGTGTGTGCGCGTGTGTGTGCGTGCGCTCTTTTCCCTTCATCATTAGACTAATGAGGACACTCAGCACTACGATCATTTGTAAATGATGTGGGAAAATCATTGCTCATTATTTGCGGAAGAAATTAAAAAGTCTGAAATCATCGGGGTTGTTGTGTTTGGGTAGAAACACGATCAGTGTTTCTGGCTTGATTGTGCTTTTCGGCTGCGGCGGTGTAAAGCGAGGGGCGAGGCTTTTCAAAATAAAAGTTCTTTTTGAAAGAGCTGTTAAAATGTGTTTTCCTAAAAGGCAGTAAGATCACTTTGGTACAAAGCTTTGATCTCAGCCCGGATGTTTCTTTAGAAGTGGTGGGACTAAATCGTAATAAATGGTACAATGTAAACTACATGATGAGAAATGGGGAAAAACCTCTGGGCCGCGAGTGGGGGAACTGGGAGTGCAGTTCACAGGGTGGCCACTTGAGGCAACCTCCAAAAGTGAGTCAACCCCCATGTTAGAATGATCAACTTTAGAGGTGAATCAAACATGTTTACATCCTGGGACAAACTACAGTTTTGGTCTATATATATATATATATATATATGTATGTATATATATATATATATATATATATATATATATATATGTATATATAAATAAGGGGTGTGGCCTCTTGAATGACACCGCTCACGTTCTGTGGATGCTACGACAGTACAATGGGCCCAACCCAGCTCTACCCGTGCTCCACCTCTTTGCCCATATTTGGATGAACCAGGAAGTGGGAGGAGTTAGACATCAGGTTTCAGTTGGATCAGAGGCTGCCACCAATGTTCCTACAGGCTTGAAACAGAAGGCTGAGGGGTGTTCAGCTGCAACACGCGGCTTCACCACTAGATGTCCTGCCATTTTACACACTGCACCTTTAAATGTAACCCTGTCAATATCAACTATGCATATGTTCCAAGAGGGGATGAAGTGACTTTCTCAAAAATTCTGCCCCTAGTGGCCGAAATCAACAACAGCTGTTTCTTTATCTATCTGCACGTATTCCTATCATGTCCTTCCTCCTGAGGATGCTAGCATGCTAATCGCTAGCCTCGGCCCGGCTCATCCGCCTCGAACGTCAACACGGATGTGTTCAAACCTTCTGTGTTGTAAAAAATCCAATTGGAAAAAAATAAATAAAATGAGGTACAGCTCCTTTAAAACCCGCCCTTGTGAGAGATTAACACAGCAGATGAAATATTCAAACATAATTCATCCTGCTCTCATGTGCAGATGATAACAACACGGGCCTGACGCTGCATCAGTGGTCTCAGAACGGAAGGTGTCAGTTCCCCGGCACCGGACCCTCAACAGCCAAGTGCAACCAGTCCAGTTTGATTCCGGGCGACGAAACTCACTGTCGTTACACTTTAATGTTGTCTCTGCTCATCCCTTTTTATAATTCAGCAGCAGCAGCAGCAGCAGCAGCAGCAGCAGCAGCAGCAGCAGCAGCAGCAGCAGCAGCAGCGCTGCCAGGGATCGAACCTGCGTCTCATTAAGTTCGGCCTTCGACTCCATCTACTGGTCACTGCCTCTCCTGTGCGTTTGCTGTGTTTCGAGCAAAGTGACAGGAAGGAGAGAGAGAACACAGGGACGAGTCAACTTCAAAGCTGGGTCCTGGAACCGGAGCTGGGTCCTGGAACCGGAGCTGGGTCCTGGAACCGGAGCTGGGTCCTGGAACCGGAGCTGAGCGAGGGAATAAGGTCCGGACGGCGCCGGCGCACCGAGACATCTGGATTTCCTCAGGTGACACGGCTGTAATCTCACAGCAGACACCACAGAGGAAACCTGCTCCTCTTCCTCCTCCTCCTCCTCCTCTTCCTCTTCATCCTCCTCCTCCTCCTCCTCTTCCTCCTCTTCCTCCTCCTCCTCCTCCTCCTCCTCCTTCCCCTGCAGCCGCCAACACGCCATCAAAAATGCAAACCCGTGGCACGGAACCAGAAGCGGAACATGGTTGGTGGTGCGGGGGGGGGGGGGGGGGGGGGGGGCAAGGGGGGAGAAGAGCAGGGGGGGGGGAGAAGGGGGAAGAGGGGGGGGGGGGGGGGGGGGGGGGGGGGGGGGGGGG
>JAFBJT010107874.1:85181-102268 GCA_016785325.1 Chascanopsetta lugubris | reverse complement strand
TCTGAGGGGGGGTGGGGGGGGGGGGGTGGGGGGTGGGGGGGTTGAAGCTTCCTGACAAACCGAAGATGATGCAGGTGGAAATTGTTGGAAACGACTTTGTGGATTTTTGCAGATTGAAATATGTGAACTGATGAATTTTGGCTAAAAGCCCAGAACAGCGACACGTTCAAGTGCTGCACGTTTAAGGTCACTTTAACTATTATTATTATTATTATTATTATTATTAATGAATATGATTGTTATCATTATTATTAGTCGTAGCAGTCATCGTAATAATAATGTTAATGGGAATAAATGTTATTGTTATTGACTATCGATGTAAATGATCATGATCGTGCTGATGATACATTTATTCTTCTTATTTATTATTGTCTTTGTATTGTTATCATTATTATTACTGTTATTATTATTGTCATTGTTCTTTGCTATAGTTGGTGCATCACTACTTCTTCAACGATGTCACTGTCTTGTGAATGTTTCAGTGTGTGTGTGACGTGTCTTGAATTCACTCTTTATTGAATCGTTCTTAATCTCTGGGAATCTTGAGCAGCTGAAAGCGCGAACTCTCCCCACTGCGGCGTCGATAAAGTTTATCGCATCTCATCTCCTTAAAACCCGAGCAATGAAGATGTAAAGTTGCTGTTGGCGCCGTTAAAGCTCCGGTAACAAACAACATGTCGCATTCAAACGAAAGCGGATGAATAAGAACACATGAGCCTTCCCCAGCTCGTCCTCTGGGCTGCGCTTTAGATTCTGCAGACAGAACGCGCGCAGTAAAGCATTTCATGGATTAGAAAGCCAGCGGCAGCAGAAAGCCCACAGGACTTCAGAAAGCAGCAGTGTCACTGCAGAGAGGCAGCAGATCTTTAACCCGTCACGCTGCCCAGAGTCTGGCCACACTCGCCCTCCCGCTCACCCTGTTTTGACAGAGATAGAATTATACTGGCACACTTTTGCGTTGACCCACTGGAATGTATCTGGATCGAATGGAAATGTCAAACATTGGATTTTTCCCTCTTTCTTTTCCGACCTTTCACGTGAATAATGAAGAATTGTTTTTTCAGGGACTCAAAATGAGGGATGAGAGGGCGCTGGGTCATGGGTCGTGTTTCCGGTGACAGTTTGTGCCCGAGCAGCAATGAGCAATGAGTCCAATATGGAAGTGGAAAAAGTGCAGTTCACAGGGTGGCCACTTGAGGCTGGCTCCAAAAGCGAGTCAATCCCCATGGACTCCCTCCAACATTAGAGGTGATGTACACGTCTTTAAAGCCTGGAACAAACTGCAGCAACGTTTTTGTTCTTTTTTTTTTTCTAACTCACTTATTTTGATTCAATCAAGGTTTTAAATTGTGCATAATGAAGGGGGCGTGGCCTCTTGAGTGACACCTGGCCAGACCCGTCACGTTCTGTGGCTGCGGTGACGGCACCATGGGCCGAGCCCGGCTCCACCTGTGCTTCGCCTCTCTGCCCATTTTTGGAAGAGCCAGGAAGTAGGAGGAGTTAGCGGCAAGTGACCCGCCCACTATGAGCCTCATTGGCTCTCTGCACAAACCTCTGGGCGAGGTCACGGACGCTGCCCACATCTTTCTTACACACTGACTGTGTTTAGCTTTGGAGCTGCAGTAACGCTACGTTCAGTGCAATGACTCAAACAGCAGTACACACAACCACACATAGGGGGCAGCGTGTTGCTTCTGCTATTTCCTTTTACATGAATTCTAAAACTCCAAAACACATTCCCCATTCTGAAACGTAAACTATGACTTAAACAGGCCCGTGTCTCAGGTCCCTCCCCAAGTCTTTACACACTTCACGGTAACATCTCCATTTCATAGAGTCATTTGAAAATGAATGTATTTGGACCCAGTATAATCGAAGTGAGCGAATGGTCACTGCACAAGCAATGTATCTCATTAGGAACATCAACATCCTGTCCGACACGAAACCAAGAGGGTGACATCATTATGACATCATTATGGATCACAGAGAGCATGAATCACATTTGGAGGAGAGTTATCGTTTCAATACCATGACATCATCACAGTCCCGCCGCCGCTCCTTCCCACCAGACCGGACCGGAGCGCCAGAACCCTAGAACTCGGACTGGACACGAAACACAGCGAGGTCAACGGGCTTCATCTAAAATTGAATGGCGTTTTTATTAAGTTAGGAAATCAAGACATTTAAGAAATTCAGTTATTTACACTGCGTCTACTGTGTGGATTAAAAAAAGAAAAAAAAAAGAGAGACAAAAATATGCTCGACACACCCAAGCAACAGAATCTCCACTTTACATTTCACAGAGGCATAAATAAATCGTCATCGTTGTTCAAATCATAGTGACGTGTTCGTGAGGTGATCTGAAAACCTCCCGTTTGTTCATCTCCCCCCAAATGAAATCAGAATAAAAGCCAATCAGAAGACATTACTGACCTGTTCTTCCAGTCTCTGAGAGTGAGGGAGACGAAGCCAAACCTAGTGGTGGAGTTACATATTGCAACTAACCCCTCTCCCCTCCAGTGTTAAACTACCGTGGACACATCGCAAGACGGGTTTGTTCTGAGGTAACGAGAAACACAGCGCTCGGCCGACACATCCTGATTGTGGCGCTGACGCGCACAAAGCGTCTCCACCCTGTGTTCCATGGGAAACAAGGAAAAAAGGCCATGGTTTTTTGTTTTTTTTAAAGAAATCACTTCTCATGAAACCTTGGTCAGCCTTGAAAATAAAGTCTTAAGCGATTCCAGTAAAAGGTCATTTACAACAGGTAGATGAGGCGGGGCTTTTTTTTTGTTTTGTTTTTTTACCATTAAAGCGTCAAAGTAATACTAGCATTTGCTACTTTGTTCCAAATATACAAGCGAGCGTATGACCGGTGCAAAGTGCTTCGGGCGCAGCCGCTCGTGGCTCGGCGGTAAACGGCTGCGCACATTCACGGGCCTGGGTGCGGCGGAGCGGGCGCTTGTTTGCGGCGGCCATCTTTCCAGTGTGCTGGACCTGCGGAGCGTGTTGGACTTACGGTGGTCACAGCGGGCGACGGCGCCTCAGTGCTCCTCTTTGTCCCTGCCTCTCCTCTCCTTCTCGTCCTGCAGCGCCGTGCCCAGCTTCTTGATGAGCACCGACAGCACTTTGTCCAGCGGGTCCATCACGCCCCTCTGCAGCCACTTGGGAATGGTAGTCCTGGCGTGATGGAAGCCCAGTTTCTGCAGGATGTAGTCCACGCCCACCGGGTCGATCTTGCGGCCCGTCCAGGAGATGAGCCTGGGGACGTGGGAGGGGTTCAGCGTGGGTTAAGCGCGAAAGCGGAATCGGGATTATTTCAAAGTATGATGATTTATTAGCGTTTTTATCTCCTATATAAAAACAAAAAAAAATATTTAAAAAATTAGGGCTAATCCAGTAAGATGAAGGTAGTAATATACAGAGAGAATGTCAGTATAATTATTTTATAATCAGTTTCCAACAATAGAAATTGAGATCATTTAACCCCCAACCTTACGCACTGGACCTTTAATAAGTATGTTTACCTCTGGAACCTGCTGCTTTGTAGCATTTCTGTTTGGAATTTACTTTGAGTTGTTTTGAAAATTTGATTATAATAGTGTTGCTTTGGCATGGAGGGAGGTGGATGTAAACAACAACAGGAGGAGAAGAAGAAGGAGAAGAGGAAGAAAGTGAAAGAAAGAAGAAAAAGAATGACTCGCCCTAAATGAGACAGATGCGACTTTGACATGCAAAGAATTGGATTGAAACAACAACCAGCAAAAGAAGAAATAGAAGAAGAAGAAAGAAAGAAGGAGAAAGAAGAAGGAACGAGGAAGAAGAAGAGAGGGGAGGAGCTTAATGAGACTGATGTTTGGAAACGGACATTGTTTAAATATTTATATCATGTTCAACCTGTTTGTTCAGAATTCAAACCTTCGATTGCGAAATTTACCATCAACACAATCAGTCGCCCGGAACCTTTGACAGAGCTTCCCTTCTACACTGCGTCTTCCTCCACTTTCCCTCCTCATGTGAGATCGCACCCGCCCGTCTTCACGCGAGTAACTATTTTCAGGAGAGCACGGCAGAGGGATGAATGAACTTTTCCTCTGTATCTATTCGATCCGTCTCCTCGGTGACCAGACACAAACGAGGCGACGGCGAGTCGCTCCGACGCCGACACTGTGAATGGCGGACTGTTGTTATTGCGCGTCTGCAGCGATGGCTGACGGCATCGAGGCGTTTCTCCCCCGCCTTTCTTTTGTCCTATCTCATCTGCTCGTCTGCTCCCTCGGACACCGTGAGAGGGCGTGGCCCGGCGAGGAAGCCACGGCGGCCGCGCCCCCGCCCCACTGACCTGAGGGTGGGCTCCAGGTGCCAGGTGTTGCACATGAACTCCCTCCAGTCCACCGTGGTGTAGTTGATGCCGTCGTCCTTGTCCTTGCCTCCCGAGTTGTCGTCGTGCAGAGCCGTCGGGCTCTTCTGACCCGGCCGGGCTGCAAACATGCGCGGGTTGAACAGCGCTGCAAACACACACACACACACACACACACACACACACACACACACACACACACACACACACACACACACACACACACACACACACACACACACACACGAGTGGCGTGATTGGTCAGTTCCATTTCATCGTTATGAAATCAGCGCCTCCTCCTCCTCCTCCTCCTCCTCCTCTGTTGTACAGATGGTGTTAGCCCCCCCCCCCCCCCCCCCCCCCCCCCCCCCCCCCCCACAATCAGCGGCGCCTCCGTTCTCTAATTGTCATGGAGATCGCACGGGCCGGTCATTTGTTGCTTCGTGGGCGACGGCGGGGGCCATTGAAATGCGCCGTGCGTCAGCCTCCTTGACCTCCCCCGCCGAGTGGAAACCGCGCTCACACCGCCCACGTCCCCTGCTGCTCTTCAGAACCCGTCCGGAGCGGCGCCGCCGCCCCCCAGGCCGACAGATGTGCCTGGTCTCGTTGTTATTCCGTTTTGCGCTCCCGCTACAATGCCTCAGAATCTGGGGGGCGCGGGACAACGCGGAGCGTCCGGAGCCCTCCTGCCGCGGCGGCATCATGAGCCCACCCGAATGAACAGCTCTCTCATTGTACATTGCTTTTTTCACTGATGCATCACTTTTGCATCAAGTTGAACGTTGCACAATGCACTGGTTGACAACGTTGACAACGACGTTGTTACCATGGTAACCTGCCTTCTACTCCTCGAGTCGACAGGAGCATCCTCACCTCGCTGCCTCAACAGCTCTGGATCTTACATCAGAAATGCCGATGCTTCGTTTTTAGGACATTTGTGGCTAAGCTAGCAATTCCAATTGTTGTCATTTGAGAAAATGGCGATTAAAGGTGCAGTGTGTACGATTTGGTGACATCGACTGGAGAACTCGCATATTATATCCGTCACCTTGACACCTCCCATTGGAGCATCCGAGCGGAACCTCTGGCAGCGCTGGGCTGTGGTCTGAGGTCAAAAGACGTATAGCGCGTCCGCGCTGGGTTAGTGTAAAAACATGGCAGCCCCCCGGGGTGGAGCCATTCCTAGTGTAATTATCATTAAAGGGCACATTTTAGGGTTATGTAAAAAGCATGAAGAGGCGATTATACATTTGTAAAAATGTCTATAAGATTGTTTTGGAATTCTATCTCGATCGATTCGAGCGGCAGAAATGGACCGAAATCGCACACGCTGCAACTTTCTGCGTTCCAATGAAGCGCGGGAGGAGGGAGGCAATGATTTCCACAACGCCACAAACCTTTCTCCTTCTCCTTCAGATACGCCGACACAAGGTCGTGCAGGAACATGATGAGCTCGGCGTCCATGGTGACACAGATGTGGTCGGTGAATTCGGTCACGACGCTGCACTCCACCTTGGGTTTGTTGCTGGAGTCTGGATCAAAGACGGAAAGATCAAATGTTAGGGGCCATTTCGTGGAAGAACGGTGGAAATTGGTGGGAAACACCTCAACATAAACAAATAAATACATTGGAATTGCGTGGGCATATTTTGTTTTAAGCGCATTTTCCAAGTTTAAGTGGAGAAAACGCCCCAGGCTGTTATTCAAGAACTGAACGTGATGTGAACATCAGCTCTTAAAGGACAATGTGCACAAGTGAAAAAGTGTCATTAGAGCATGACACTGTTTCTTAAGAGACGGTCCATATCTAAAATGGAATGTTTCTATAGGAAAATAGTAAAAATACCACACTGTGCTTAAAGGTGGCAGCTCTTTTATTTAACACAGGTTTTTAAATCAAATTTTGCTGTAATATTTGCAATTGTGGAATTGTGACTGTGTGTTGGAAAGTTTGAATACACAGCTCCTTAACGGGAAAAAAGAGACAGCAGGCTAACCAGAAGAGCACTGTGCCATTTCATCCAATCAGCAACAAGGAATTTGTGCCAATGCACAGAATCGGTGGAGCGTCATCCAGTGTATGATGATGTGTAGCCACATTAGCAACAAGTGAAGGCACTTCAGATTAAAAATGAATTGCCGTACCAATTTCTTCCAGCAGAGGGTGTAATCTACAAAATCAATGTTTGAGAAACAGTCAGGGCACAGATTTCATCAGGCAACAGATGGGGCAACTAGTTTGACAGTGTAAATGCTCTTTCCGGCTTCTCCAGAATGAGCGACTTCACACGTGATGCCAAAGTTAGCAGTCGTCAGCCATTTAAGGTGCAGAGACGAGGGGGAGGAGCTTGTGAAGGAAAAAAAAAAAAATAAAAAAAATGCTAAACACATTTTCTACATTTTTGACGCTAGCTTCAATCATCCGTGCGCAAATATTTTCCCTTTGCTACAATCGGTTTTAACGCGGTTTGGATGCTCTGCGCCGGTACCTGTCAGGGTGGGCTCGTCCGGATCCTGCACGTGGATGGACTTGAAGTCCAGCTGCATCCTGGGCAGAGCGAAGATGGTCTCCGTCTCGTGGTTGTAGCTGGACGAGCTGCGGAAGCTGCTCAGCAGACTGGAGCTCTTGGCGGCCGCTCCGCTCTCCTGGTTGTTGGCCTCCACGTTCCTGAGCAGGTTGAGCTCTGAGGGGGGAGATAAGAGGAGTGAGGGGTCTGCTGAGCGGAAGGTCACGTTCACACTCCTCCGCTTCGTTAAATGCTATCTGGACCTGTTTTACATTTCAGATAAGAGGCGGAGCCAGACGCGCGGTGAATCCTCTCTGAGGCTTTAAAGGCGCAGTGTGTGAGATTTCTTGGATTTTACGGGTAGAAGAAAAATCAGAAGACAATTACGCGCTGATTCCCCTTAAAGGAGCCCGTTCGTGTATATTGACATGAGGACCGCGTGCCCTCCACGGGGCCGCCATGTTTCTACAGTAGCCCAGAGTGGCCATACTAAACATCGTTTGAGTTTTAATGACACCCGAAGGCCACCACAGGCAATCCTGCAGCTCAGAAGGGTGAGGTGAGGTGATGGATGCAAAATGCAACATCACCAATAGACGTCACCAAATCGTACACACTGCGCCTTTAAGCTTCAGTCAATCAACAATGAACTTCGTTAAAATCGAGCAAAGCCCTTCATCCTGTCAGATTATATAACTTAGTCACACGTCGCCTGTTAACACGTCACTTTAGCCTCCACTGTCTCTGTGTTACATATATATTATAATATATGTATAATATTGCTTACTTTGCGCAATAGTTTGTCTTCACATGAGTAACCATCTTAGAATGACAAGCACACGTGGGATAACATGTCCGTGTGTGTGCACTGTAAAAACTTTAAGGACCAGAGCGAATACACACGGGGAACAGAACTTTAAACGCTAACGCGACGCAGCAACTCTTATGCAAATGTAAATCAGGTTGTGGCTCATTAAGAATCACAGGAGAGGGAATTAGGCGGAGCCCCTCCCGCGTTGATGATAGTAATAATAGTTAACCTTGGATAACCGTCTCCACCCTCCAGGCTTCGTGTGTCAGACTTGGCCGACACGGAGGAGAGGGGCGGTTGTTGTTCATGTTTAAAGGTGCAGTGTGTACGATTCGAGTCCATTTGTGTCACTCCCGTTGGTAGATCAAAATCAGAAACGGACATTTTTACAAATATATAATCACCCGATTGTACGATGTTCTTTTCAAATGGCCCCAAAATGGGCCCTTTAATGTGTATTGACATCAGCAGCGGGTCCTCTCTAAGGGGGCTGCCATGTTTTTACCGTAGCCCTCCAGGAGGAATTCAGCCCTCGTCGACCATGGACAGCCTGCAGGTGCGATTACCTTCGTTCCTCATGGCAGTGACATAGTTGAACCACTCTTTGACTGTGGCCACACCGTGTGGCGGGTTCTCGTGCCGGCGCCTGGTTATTTTTGTGATGGTGGCCATTGGGCTCTCGAGTGCGCCACATGGCTTGGTGACCATCGTGTTGTGGCCCAGATGGAAATCCAGTGTCTGGACGATGTAGGTAGAAACATCTTTGGAGCCTGTTGAATCACAAACAAACCGTCCAATATCAAAAATCAACTCTCCAAGCTGCTGGTGACAATGTCAACTCACTGGAATATGAACAGTTTTTTTAATGTTTATTTTCTTTGTTTTTTCAATTATTTATTTTATTCTACTTTATTTTGTATTTTTCAATTTCACTTTTACTTATCTATTTTTCATGAATTTAAATGTATTTCTCTTTTTATTTCCCCCCCCCCCCCAAAAAAAATAAAAGAAAATAAAAAGGAACTAACAGTCAGTTTCGTCCTCACCGTCCTCCCAGATCTTCTGTGCCTCGGTCCAGAAGGCGATGTTGGGCTCCTCCAGGTGGAACAGAGCCCAGGACTTGGAGCGGAAGTTGGGCCCGTGGAAGCAGGCCAGGGTCATGTGGTTGCCGTGGAGGCTCATGGAGCCGCCCAGTTGCACCGCGTCCTCAGGCAGCGGCATCTGGAAGAGGGAGACGTGGCAGCCGGCGATTACCTTCAGGACCCCGGGCCAGTGGCGGTGATGGGCCGCGTCCATGTCTGTGAGACGCACACGGAGAATCAGGGACCAGACACATCAACTCTGACAGGAAAATAAATGAATGTTGGAGCTAACGAGATCAGACTTAAGTATATGTAAGATAAGTTTTTAATTAACTCAGGAGCACGTTCGATTACATTCGTAATCGACTGTTTGATAAAGTGCTTGACAAATTCCGCGTATTAGAATTTTCAAATCATCCCACTTCCTGCAACCAGCAGGACAGCTATGTCACAGTCTGCATGAAATCATTCACACCGCAGTACAAAAGGAGAAGAGGGAGGGGGCTTACAGAGCTCATCGGCCCCTTTCTCCGTGGTGATGACGGGGGTCTTGGGGGGCAGGTAAGGCCCGGGGCCCCAGGTGGAGAGGGCGCGCTTGCTGGTGTCAAACTGCTGAGTGAAGAACTCCTGCAGCTTCATGCCGATCTTGATGAGGTCCGGTGTGGTGGAGCGTGAGATGATCACCTGGAAGATGTCCCACTGCAGGTCTCCGTGGACAAAGATCTCACTGGGGAGGGCGGGGGGTGGGGGGGTGGGGGGGTAAACAGACGGCAACGTGCATGATTCAAACTGCAGGGAATAGGGAGGTAAACAAAGCAGCTAAACATATTATGTGGATTCAATTAAAAGGACGAGGGAATGGCCATAAACATCCAGATTTAATGATAATAAATTGTGGGCTTGCATTTCTGCTCCCTGAATGCAGAATTCTGCCAGAGAGAACAAAAACCTATGTAATAATAATAAAATAAAAATCAAATACAAATAGATAATAAAAATACATACATTCATAAAAATAGAAATGAACCACAACAGTAAAAATAAAAGCATAATGACCAACTATCCCCAAATAAATCCGTGGGCACCACAGAGGACCAGTCCGCCCCCGGCTAACGTACTTCAAAGGCTTCTCTCACGACGCGAGTAACTCTTTTACAACCTGCTTGCAAATATTACAGTGAGCGACTGGGAGTTCGATTTATGCTCGATAACATTTTTTCACGCAGACACGCCTCGAAGTTTCAGCCGCCTTCGTGGCATCGATACAATAACTTTCCTTTCCCTCTGCAGTCACAGAACCTGTCAGTCATCTCTGACTTTGTGCAGAAGTGTGTGTACGTCTTATTTCAACTGATTTAAAACAGTGTAGTTTATGTAAAAAAAAAAAAAAGAGCCACATGGTTAGAAAATGTAATGCAATGGTTAAACTGATGTGACTTATGAGTTTCTGCCTCTTCCGCCACGAGCAAACAAACCAGCAGTGTTTCACTTCACCAAATGAATAAGCACGATAAGTTCAAATGAAATGTTTTAGTCTCCAACACACGATGACCAGCGAATGCGCCGGCTGACCTGGCGCAGCGCGGCAGCGCCGTGACATCACGTCCTACCTTTTCTCCGATAGGCTGGAGTCCACGGTGCACAGGTTGACCTTCCACTCGTCCTGCAGCTGCAGATCCGCGTTGCTGAAGACTCCCATCAGGATGCTCGTGCCCATGTAGTCGACCCGAGCCTCGGTGGAGCCCATGGTGATCTGGATCTTGTGGCTGGGCTGTTGGTTCGGGTGTTCGGAGATGTGGGCTGCAACACAACGTGGGCCACGAAGAGGAGGGTTTAATGACACTCCCGTTCTGAGGTGGCCTTCGTTACACCTTTCCCGAGTCCTGCTCGCAAGGCTCACGTATCCCCGGGTTGACCGACTGCAAATAGTGGTGGACGACATCAGAGGAATCCAGGCGCACGAAAAAACAGTCCAACACAGACTTGCTTTTCAGCAATTGCGGCCGAGCGAGGGACTTTCTCGCCCTGGCGCTGTTGCCAAGCGATGGCTGTCACAGGGGACGAGCCGGTGGAACGGGAGGAAGACCGGATTGTCTTATTTCACTTCGGATGCCAGCGACTGGAACCCTGGCTCTCACACGGGAGTCGCTGCTGAGCAACGGCATGGAAATCCTTGCAGTCTTGCTATTGTATTAAACTTTTTGTATCATTTAGCAATCAGCCTTTTAAAATCTTCTTGTAATAGTTCTCTTATAAAATATAGAAATACCGAGGGGAGCTTTTGTCTTTTCTCGCTCCAACTCGCATTAGCAGCGATTTCAGGTTCCCTAAAGTGCCGTCTTTTGTTGTTGAGCTGCCGGTGCATAATCATGTTTCAACAAAAGATGATATTACATTAAGTGAAACTAAAGGTCTCCTCGCTGCTGACAGAATACCAAATGGAAAAAACACAAAAAGCCCAAATGAAAATAGATAATTACACTCTGGCTTCTTCATTTTCTCCCAACACTCTAAACTTGAGGTTGCCTCATAGAAAGTTGCCAATTCGAAATGCGTAAATTGTTGTTTAATTACGTCATTTTGCTTCGTTCATCCAAATTCATGAAGCTAACCGCTGCTACGGTTTCTCTCACCCACGGGCAAAAATCCAAATATTTCAAATTCAATATTTATATTGGCTTTACAGAGTAAAAGAGGCGAGGCAGAAAACAGCAGAGGGGAAAGCACAACAACATAAAGGCTCAGCTGCCCAGAATAAAATATACTCTACGCACTCACTTTTAAATATGTTCTCATTCCAAATGTGTGAATAAAATATATACCAGCGGATTCAAAGGGGCAGTGCGTAAGATTTGGTGACCTCTAGAGGTGAAGCTGCATGTTGCATCAATCGCCTGACTCTGGGGAACATGCAGGAGAACCTGTGGTCGACTTCAGTTGTTCAAATTCCAAAGATGTTTAGTACGTCCACTTTTACTATTGTAAAAAAAAACATGGCGGCCTCCGTAGAGAGGCGCCGCTCCTCATGTACATACACATTAATGGGTTCATTTTAGGGGAGTGGAAACATTTACATGATTATAAATTCATGAAAACGTCAGAATGTAATTGTTTCGTAATATTTTTAGATGTGATAAAAATGACCAAAATCTTTTTGAAAAAAAATTCCAAATTCCAAAGAATACCACTCTAATTGTTCCGTGATCCTGGTCCGACAAAAAAACGAACCAAAACGTTTACCACGCTGCACCTTTAAACACACCGCCGGCGCGTCGCTCCGCTCCGTGCGCTCGGATCTGCACGGGGGGCTCCGTCCCCCCGCTTCACGCTGCTAACGAGTCGCAGACAAGCAGCAGATGTCGGGGGGGGGGGGGTTGACGGCGTTTGTTTACTCACAGACCATCTCCAGGGTGTTGACGTCTATGTTGCCGCCCACCACGCCGCCCTTGGAGTCCAGCTTGGAGCGGCCCAGGCCGACGGACATGCTGATCTCACGGTCCCGGTTGCTGCCGACGGACAGGCGGCCCTGGCTCTTCAGCCCGCTGGTGGTCCAGCTGCGGGAACAACGGCACAGTGTGAGCGCCTCCTGAAAGCTGCTGAACGATGCAGAGGTGCTCTATGAAACACGAATGATTCGCCTGGGGAATAAACACAGGACTGAAAGCGAGGAAAGAGCGTTCGGCTGCCAATATCAGCGCGGGATTCGGTGCGTTGCGCGCGAGGAGTCGGGCGCGCGTCCTTTACATGATGAGCTGCCGGTGTCGGTTCCGTGGGAATGTCATTACACTGTGTGTTCGCGGCCCCGCGTTTGTTGTTTACCTCTTGAGAGTTACTCAGTTAGGAAACACACGGTATCGGTGAACCCCGCTCGCTTTATTGGCGGCGCCCGCCTTTCATTCAACAGCACATCTGAGCCGGCACAGTCACATACATCCTGCCGGTCCCACCTAGTCTGGGTGCCCCCCGAAAACAACATTAGAGTGGAGCAAATATAACACAGGGACAAGTTATAATGTTTGACAGTAAGTTAAGATTGAGAACATAATTAACTATTGTATCAAAATGGGCGACAAATAGTTAGGCAACTAGTGCATGTGTGTGTGTGTGTGGGGGGGGGGGCTAAAGCAACCAACTAAACTTTTATATATTATATTACAGGGAACTGTCAATTTTTGTCACTTAGTCAAACTACGACAAAACAATTACATGCTGACGTTTTCATGAATTTATAATCCCGTGAATGTTTTACTTTTTTCCATAAACCTTAAAAGAGCTCATGAGTGTATATTTACATGAGCAGGGGGTCCTCTCTATGGGGGCTGCCACGTTTTGACAGTAGCCCTGAGTTGACGCACTAAACCTCTTTTGAGCTTTAATGACAACTGAGGATTCCAACATGCAACATCACCAGCAGATCACCGACATTATCGTCAGAGCAATCAGCAAGGGAATAAGAATAACTCATGTTGTTGAGGCTACCCGGCTCAGTGTGTGTGTGTGTGTGTGTGTGTGTGTGTGTGTGTGTGTCACCCATGGGAGCCCAAACACACCCAGCTGTTTGAAGAGTCCACCAGTGATATGATTCAGCTCTACTTCGAACTTCTAATCTTCCTTTAACTTGAATTGAAAGTTGGATCAGCTGCACGTTGCGGCGACCGGGGGAAATAAAAGAGTACGAAGGAAGGAATTCATTAAGCCCATTAGAGGGGTCCGTACAGGCCGAGAAGATCATGTGACGGGTGGGCGTGTCCCCGTGACACGAACCCCTCCTCCACTCATTTGCCAGAAGTTTCCCTTTCACATGTCAAGTCTGGGGTCAATGTGAGGCAACACCCAGAGGATTCAGCCTTCAGGCCCCGAGGGCTGAGAAATGACGGCTGCTCGTGTGTGAATATTCATCAGCGCTACATCGTGCGCTCCGTTTGCAGAGCGGCGCCGAGTGCGCCGTCACATTCAGGTTCAAGGGCGAAAAACGGACCGAGACAATCGTATTTTCTCCTCCGTTAAATACAAAATAATGTACATATGAAAACGTATGTAGATAGAATGAATGAGGAGGGAAGGACGTTATGGCGAAGTACTGCATTACACCCACAAGGTCCCACTTGTCATTAAAGGTGCAGTGTGTGAGGTTTAGGTCATTTTGTATATATACGTAAAATCAACAATTACATGCTGAGATTTTCATGAAATGTATAATCACCTCATGAATTCATTTTTTTCTCTCCCCTTAAATGGATCCATTGGTGTAAATGTACATGAGGAGCGGCTCCTCTCCACGGAGGCCGCCATGTTTTTTCATGAGCCCGAAGTGGACGTACTAAACATTTTTTGAGTTTTAAATAATCAATTGAACCAAAGTCGACCATAGGTTCTCCTGCATGTTCAGAAGGGTGAGGGTGAGGCGACGGATACAACATGCGACTGCACCTCTGGAGGTCACTCAATCTTACACACTGCACCTTTAAGGAAACTGTCTTAACCTGCGTGTCATTCCGTTCACTTCCTGCTGAGTGTGCGACACTAACAGTCTCCAGGAGCCCGAACGCTGACTCACGTGTTATTTCCCATCACGTTGCTCATGTTCATCTGGACAGTGAGCTGCTTCAAGTTGATGGCGAAGACCACTAAGGTCTCCCACGGCGCCCCCTGCTGACCCGGCGCTTTGCCGTTTTTACTGAAGGAGGGCGTGGATGTTTTGGTCACCGAATCTGGAAGGAAAGAACCGTTAAGACGAAGCATTCGGCTTTGCGCTGTCAAGTAGGCTCGTTAATATCCCAGACGCTCTGGCGCTGTTAATCACCTCTGCGCGGGGCGGAGGAGTCGGACACGCTCCTGGTGCGGCCCGGCGCAGGGGACTTGAGGTGACCCAGGCCCGGGGACATGTTGCTTCCGGTGGAGTGCTCGGAAAACACGTTAGGGGACTGGGGCATGTGCTGCGTCCCAGTGCTGCCATCCCACGTCCTCCAGTAAGCTTTGCGGCTGGACTCCGGGGACAGATGCTGCGTGACGTTTTCCACCGAGTCGGGGGTGGCGGGGCCGGAGGCTGCGGCCAGATAAAGGTGAAGAGATATGGGTGTGAGTAAAAGGACAGAGCTGGAAATGCCAACGAGAAACAGTGTTGGCCGAGGGAAGGTCAACGCGATAGGATATCAAAGATGAGAGCTGCTTAAAGCTGCGGAGGCCCGGCGACATTCAGGGGCTGAGGTTTGAAACATCTCAAACTCGTGAACTGAGTTCTGCATTCGATGCAAACTTTTGTTCATTGGTGAATATTCCACATGACGCTGGAATCAAATGAAACTGGCTTTGAATGATTTGATCTCTGCAGAAGTGGACGACTCTGCAACAACATCTAAATACATTCAGAAATGAAGATATCTCATGGGAACACAAGCAAAACAAACCAAGTGCGCAGTTTTTGACACACACTAAATGATTCCAAGGGCCGGATTGTATTCTCTGGCGGGCCGGTTCTGGCCCGCGGGCCACAGGTTTGAGGCCACCGTGCTGCTCCTCCAGGTTTTTACAGTAGCCCAGAACAGACATGATGAACATATTCTGAGTTTTGTGACCAAAACTGGTCACAGATCATTCCACTTTCAAACTCACAGACGAATGATTTCCATCACAGTGGTAAAAACAGAGAGAACTCACCGGGCAGGTTGATCGTCTGGTCACCGAGGAAGAGGCGCCTGGCGATGCTCCGGCGATACCAGGCTCGGGGGAAGGCCAGGATCTCACTCAGGCGCCTCATGTCGTACTTGAAAGAAGCCGAACCGATGTCACACACAGCTGGAGGAAGACATGTGACATTGGTCGGCTGATGAGTCGCTGGTGTAAATGTGTATTTTGCAGGATGAAACACAGAATGTGGAGTAGAAAGTCTCTCGTATCAACTCAAGATTCAACAGATTTGTTTCCGTTCAATTTCACTCAAACACCCTGGACTCTGGTGCTGCATGACATTATGCTGTTACTGGTGGAAAATGTATCCAAAAAAAATAGAGATAAAAAAACCTCCTTTCTCAATGATCATGGAACTGTGTGTGTTTTTCGAACTTCCAGCAGAATCAGACAGAAAACTAGAGATGATATATATTGAATATAGACCTGGACTTTTCTACTGATTTAAGAAACACGTCACCAGCAGCTATATCGGTATTTCCCTTGAACACTTGTCAGAAAGTTGCTACGGCAACTGAAGTTCCTCACGAGATGCTGGGAGCAGTTTGAGAACTTGCCGCATCATCAGCTCCACCAGAGGAAGCTGGAAGCAGCTGGGGCTTGGAACATGTCGACCTGCTGCTCATCTAAAGAGAAACCTTAACGCCTTGGAAAAAAAATAATAAAAAAAGTTCTACTTTACCGAAAACCATGAGTTCCATTCGTTTTTTTTACTATAATCACGCATGAGTTTGTCTGATTCCTGTATTTTAAACCTCTGTACAATATGTAAATAATAATGCACATGGTTTGTGTTTGGGTGGATCAGTCTGAGATCACACAGACACAGAGAGGTCCAGTGTCAGTGTGGTTGCATGAGGGTGCGTCTAGTGAAATTACGAGTGGTGGATCAGGATCGGAGCGGCGGCTATCGATTCTTTTAGTAATTGAGTAAAGGTGCAGTGTGTAAGATTTGACGACATCTAGTGGTGAAGTTGCATATTGTGTCCGTCACCTCACCCTTCCCATTTGAGCGACGCAGGAGAACCAATGGTAGCCCTCGCTTGTCATTAAAGCTCAAAAGAAGTTGAGCACGTCCAGAGTGGCTATTGTAACAACATGGCTGCCCCCGTTAAGGTGGACCTACTCCTGGTGTAAATACACATTAAAGGGCTGAAGGGAGCGGAATCTTGCACACTGCACCTTTAATCTATCAGTTACTATCTTCATTTGATTGGATTACACAATTATTTGAATAGGCGAAAGAAATAGTACAAATGTTAATGTCTAGGTCTATAGACACCATCACTGGGAAGCCAGCGTGTGTGTGTGTGTGTGTGTGTGTGTGTGTGTGTGTGTGTGTGTGTGTGTGTGTGTGTGTACACGTACATCTTTTGAGAGTCGGTGAATGAGAAGCAGCGTATGTTGCGCCAGGCAATTAAAAGATTTGATTATTCGATTCAGGAAAATTACAATCAAATAATCATTTGAATCAAGTCGATGAATCAACTGATCGTTTCAGCTCAGATACAAACAAAAACATACCGACAAGGATGTAAAACAAATGGTTCCACTTTTATCTTTAAAATAATGTCTTATTAAGTCAATGAATAAATTAAAGGGCTGAGAAGGTTTGCCATCGAAGGCCCCGGGACAAAGTG
>JAFBJT010107874.1:1058-77736 GCA_016785325.1 Chascanopsetta lugubris | reverse complement strand
GGGGGGGGGGGGGGGGGGGGGGGGGGGGGGGGGGGGGGGGGGGGGGGGGTGGAGCCGAGTGTGTTGTGTCCGATCAGCAGTTCTGTCCCTGCAAAGCAATACGCCTCGATTTTCCACTGAAGATCTCATGATGCCTCTCTCGCGTTCTGTCAACCTGAAAACTCCAAAGCCAATGTCGTTTCTTCTGCTGTACAGTTACAGTGCTTCTGTCCAAACAGCTCAGTTCTACCTCTGCAAAGTTCTTTTAACGAGCTGCTTCAAGGAACCAAGTCGATTGGCGGAAGAGCACTGTCAATATGACAGCACATACACACACACTTACACACACATATATATATATATATATATATATAAATATATGTTTGCTTACTACTGCTTTTACTTTTTTGAAAACTTGCATTTAATGTCTTTTCTGTCATTTTTGCACTTTGCAAAGTTTTCTTGCAGGGCCAGACTGGATCATCTGCTGCGCCGGGTACAATTATTTCCATCTATATTGGCAGATACTGAATATAAAATGGTTATATGTATGTGTGTGTGTGTGTGTGTGTGTAATCACCCGAATACATCAAATGTAGACTTTAAAATGAGCCCCCGTCATTTACATCAGACACAGGTCCCTCTTTAATGAGGTCACCGTGATTTTGACCGCGTAGCTTTAAATGGACGGAGTAAACTTCTCTCTGAGAAGTTGATAACTGAAGTCCAGCACGGCTTCTCCGACATGTCGTGAAGATAAGGGTGAGAGGTGGGCTTGTTCAGCTGAAACATGCCATTTCACTCTTACTCACTCTTAGTCACTCTTAGTCACTATATCCTACCAGCTCATGATTCAGTCAGAAATGTTTCTCCACTCATGGGATACTGCAGGAACATGTTGGTGCAACACGGCTGCCTCATTGCTTGAGGTCCACAATCTTAGTGTAGATACAAAAGTTTAGACCACAGTAAAGTAAAGACAGAAGAAAAATACCTCTCTATGAATATTATACTTGACCTTTAGGTCCACATTTAGGCAGATCCACGTGTTTTTAACATTAAATACTGGATTTTCCTTTTTTCACTAAATGCTGTTTAACGTTGATTCAACCCATTTCACACTGATGTGACCTGCAGATTCTTATTTGTTTTGCTTCTGTTTTTTTTCCCCCTCCATTTTTTAAGATCCGAGCAGTTGGAGCCAAGCCCCACGCGGACCCACACAGCTGCTTGGCAAGAACACTGAAGTCTATTGACACCGACTTAGCGCCGCGCTTCAGGCTCTGCAGAATATGCTCTCTGTCAATAATGGTTTACCAACACTTCCTCATCACAAGACTATCTAAATATCCTACAGATGGGACAGGGGCCACCACCAGTTACCAGCTTTACCACGGCAGAAACTGCAGCGCAGTGATGCATAAGCCCATGCATACAGAGCTGTGTGTTCAAATAGTGCACCCCCCCTCCCCTACACACACACACACACACACACACACTTGGAATTTAAGAGCACCTCCATTAAGTACTGCTATACCTTAACACATGTGGCTGCCTGTTCTTAACATTACGGCCACTGAGAGAGGGGCAGTAAATAACAGGAATGCTCTGGCTACAGCTGCACCACACAGGGTGGGTCATATCAGGCAGACGGAGAACATATTGCTCTAGGTGCATCGTAAGCAAAACAAAACAAAAAAAAATACTAAAAACCCCAAGAGGATCTGAGTGACTGTGGTAAGTGTGAAAAATGAAGAGTGGATAAAAGGGCCTGAAAATGGGTCTGAAAAATCTTTAAACAACCCGTCCTCTTTGATGTTTGTGCTTCCACAGGGGTCCGGTCCTGACCAAAAGTGTCAGAGGGAAGAATACTGGAGGAGTGATACTGTGCTGGAGCAGTGAGGAGAGCCACCCTGGTCAGTATGTGCGCTCTACTTACCAGAGGATGACATGATGCATTATGGGGGAAAAGGCAGGCAGATCCAGTGTGATGTGTCGGACGATGATCCGAGGGGAAACCTTGGATCCTCCCAATGAAGTGGATGTAGCTTTGACTCTGCATTGTCACTGACCCACCATCACCTCACTGTCTTCCTATAGTGCACAGGTGTCAGACAGTCACAAATATTATGAAACAGTCACACACAGTCCAGAGTGGACGTACTAAGCGTCTTCTGAGTTTTATCGAGAACTGAAGGCGATACCACGCGTTCTCCTCCATGCTCAGAAGGGTGAGGGTGAGGGAATGGATACAACACGCAACTTCCCCGCTAGACGTCGCCAAATCTTTACACGCTGCACCTTTAAAGAAGTGTCCAGTCTTACAAATACAACCGACCCTTTGAAGGCAACCATACTGGTGATGTGGCCTTCCGGCAGGTCAACGGGCACAATGCAAAGTGAGACGTCGACTTCGCCCACAAATTCTCCACACCTCGATCCCAGCGAGCATGTGCCAGAAAACAATTCAGAAACCGAGGAGGCTCCGCTTGGCTTCTTACGCGACTAATGGGATCCGATATTGATGCTCCATGGGCTCCAGCAGACCTGAGGGTCTGCTGGAGCCCATGTCTCGGTGGGGCAGAGCTGTTATGGTGGCGCGAGGGCACACTGGGTATCTGGTGGGCGTCCGTATCAACACTGTGGCTCGTCAGCGCACGTCCTCTGCAGCACGAGCAGATGTGCTCTTTCATCATTGATCCACTTTACCCTGATTAATTCTCCAAAGGGCCAGTCTAATTAAAAAGTCACAACATGTCAAATCTGAAATGCCGCAGGTTGTCTTGGTTATCTCGTCTAGACTCGACAGTTACATCTCATTACATGCCAGCGGATTGTGAAAGGCTCGGAGACAAGTTCCCACGTTTACGCTACAGTATGTTCAGAGATCTAAGGGCCGTCAGATCAGATTTTTTTTACATTTTAACATGAAGAGTTGAAATGCTATTCAGTCCAGAGACATCATCATGTTCAACATTTCCATGATCCATCTCTTTCTGCTGTTTACTTATCCATGCACAATCAGCCCCGAGCAACCCACATCTTTAAACGAGGGTCATGAATATACAGGTTTATTTATCAAAAGGAGAAAGTCAATTTCCTGCAGCTATGTGTGGAAAAACATCACTTATACAAGAGGAAATTCTGCATTTAGACAGGTTTCACACATTTGGCGTTGAAATGAGTCCTGGTGGCAGCAGGGCGGTGGATGTGGATTCAGCTCAGAGGGAACTGCAGCATCTCTGTTTAGAATAACGATAAGTGTGCATGACCGAGGGCGAAAGGAGATTCATCCCCAGGGTTATTAATGTTTGCCCTCTGAATGTGGCTGCACCTTCACAGTGAGGGAATAAGTTGTTTGTTTGATCTTTTAATTATGTTCAAAATCAAGATTCCAAGAGAAAGGGGAGAAAAGCTCTTTATATATGGGAAGGAAAAATGGCAGAATATTGCTTTTCTTGACCTCTCTCCCAATTGTTTTCAGAGGACACAATATGTGTTTAGGTATAAACGCTTCCACCACTTATATAAACAAAAGAATTTAAGTTCCAGTATTTTTTACATTCCCAACTCATTTTTTTGTTTCTTACAATCACATATTAAAGCAGTTTTTCATTACAGGGATCCCACATGGGGATAATGGCTTTTGAGGATCTTTGGAGATACTGATTAGTCAAATGTCCTGTATGTAAAGGTAGGTGAAATCATTTGTCTTTATGAAAATAAATAGTAAAATGTGTTTTCATGAGCGCAAAACCTCTAGAATATATACATTTTTATTACTCTCTGGTTTAGTGGCGTGAACAGATTCAAGGAAGAGAAAGGTAGGACGGAGTAAACAATCACCAGCATTAAGTCCTACACTGTAATTGAGTCACTGATGTATGTGTCTGTAATGTGTTGTTTGAAAATCATAAACCACTATAATTGCTCCATTTCCACTAATAGAACAATTTATTTTATGCACGCTTTACGACTGATGTCACGAACCCTCTATGGGTGCAGTTTTAATGCACAACAAAACTGTGATGGAGATATTTAAAGATACTGCTCACACTGCTAAAAAATACCTTATCATACACAGGGCAAATACTTTACACAAGGAATTTAAGAACTGCAAAATAGATGTTTATTTTATTCATGACATTGTCCTGAAAACAAACATTAAAATGTACAAAACTAAAAAAACATGCATAAAACCAAATGCCAAAAAATCTTGCATTTGTTTTTCCACTTTTAAAAGTAAACATCTCCGGTGGTCACATCAGGATACAGTATCTCCACATGAGTCTGACAGTCGGAGCGGAGAATCACAGATGGATCAATGAGCCTGCAGCGAACGGAATTCTTCATGAGGAAGGTGGTGGATACCCCGCCATCTCTCCTTGTGCTGCCGGTACAGCGGTTAATGTGCTGCCAGCCACTGCAGAGGTGATGAGATATTGCTACAGTGAACGCCCTTAGAGCGGGCTGACAGCACGGGTTTGTTGATGTCTAACAAAGTGTGATACCATGCGGCCCTGCCGAGAAAACCCCTCTGTGCGGTTAAGAGGAACAAAAGAATCCGCAGTCTTTTTTCCTGGTCATTACCTGAGTGGTGCGTGCGCGTCTGTCCACGTCTGTGGACTCTCAGTCAGCAGAACTATGGTTGGAGCTCTCCTCACCTGCTGCTCTCCAGTCTTTCCGCCTCCTTTTTAAATTCAAGGCCGAGTCGGAGCCTTTGTTGAAGTCCCGTTTTCGTTTTTTGCGACTGTGGGTCCGTCTCTTTCTGTCTGCATCATCACTGTCCCCCGAGCTGCTGTCATCGTCCCTCCCCCTGGTTTTCAGGCTTTTCTTCTCTTTGTGTCGACTTTTAGTCCTTTTCCTCCCCTGCTTGTCTTTGTTGGCACCACTGTCATCGCTGCTGCCATCGCTGCTCGAACACTTGGCTTTCTTTCGCTTCTCCTCCTCATCTTTTTTCTTCTTTTTCTTTTTCTTTTTTCGAGAGGATTTTTTGGAGTGTTTTGACAAGTTTGCTTCTGTGTCAGACTTGGCCTTTTTCAATTTGTGTCGTCCAAGCTTCTTTGTTGCACTGCATTTTTTACTGTAAACAAAAACAAACTGAGCATAGTCACATATTTCCATAAATATAACAAAATACGTGTCAGTTCACTGACTTAAAATATGGTTATTAGATGCCGTGGCAGGTCCACATATGGCATTTTACATGTGAACATGATGTGCAAGTTAACACCATCATTATTTGCATTGTGGGAAATGTAGGATCCACTCACTAACAAAACAATGTAAAAACTCCAACAAAATGAATTACTCACAGTCACCTTTAATTGGCAAATAGAAATGGTGTAGTGATGTGATTATCTGCCGACATGCCAGTCTCTGTATTTCCCCATTTCCTAATTGTTTTGCAGTTTACAGGATGTTCCTTCATTGGTGTCCCACCGTACATGTATCTTACCCGTCACTGTCAAACTCCTCAGGATAAAGCTCCTTGAAGCCACTGTGTCCCCATCTGTGTTGCAAACACAATCATCTCTCAGTGGTTTTGCCCATGAAAATATTCCAGTGATACACTTTAAAATGTATTGACGAAAGGATAAGACCATGTACTGTACCTGTCCGGATCACCGGCCTCAAACTCATACAGCTTGCGCGTCCAGTATCTAGCGTCTCGGTCATCATGCTCGGAGACTCGCTCTCTGCTCCGACTCAGGTCTCCAGTCTCCACTCTGTCACAGTGCATACTCCCCCTGAAATACAACCACTCGGAGTAAATCAGCCGGACCAACACACAGTAACGGCTCTCTGGAGTGAGAGCCAGGTTATGAAAGACGATCCCTGTTGAGCCTCGGTGTCACTCGTGTCCGTGTGGCTAAAATTAAAGTCAGACATTCACTCTTCCTACCTCAGACACGCCGTGTCTGATGGATGTCCGCCATGGGATGTTTGGATCTCCCGGCCTCGCATTTTCCACATCTCCATCTCCTCCTGGATCTAAAGTGCATCGATGACAGTAAATTGAGAAACTGCCCACACACAAGCTGCTTTAATTGAACTCACAAAAAAGCAAAAGTATGCAAGAATTAAGATATTTATCATCTTTTCCACCTAACCTAAAGAGTTAGTATCACAAACCCTGAATGAACTTGCAGTGGGTTTTTACAGAGTTTCATCTATAGATAACTAGATTTAGGAGATTGGGAAAATAACTTTCCACAGTTTTCTGACATTTTAAGAAATTAGTTGTTAATCAGCCCTGACAAATAAATATCAGTCAGCCCCTCATAAGCAGAACTCTGTACGATTTGGTGCAGATCCGAATTAAACGTGGACCTACTCAATGCAACTTTCACGGCGTTGTTTACCAACATAAAAGTTTGCGCGATGCAACAAACGTTTGGCGTGCTACACAAGTAGGTTGATGAATTGACTTCAGTCGGCAACGTTTGAAAATGAAATGACCGCACTGTGATTGGAACACGACCGACGGAAGTAAACAGCAGCTGTTTCCCCCTGACTTCACGTTGCACAGACGGGACTCGAACCTTGTTGTGTGCATCTGTGTGGCGGATCACATTCTTCAGCAACGTCTTCCCCAGCGGCTGCCTGGACATGTTGACACCTGGCATCACAGACATGCAAGTATTTTCAGTCTAAAGCCTAAATACACAGTGAGGTAACGCAGAACAAACGGCGGTTACTCACATGGTAGCTGCTCGCTCACCTGTTAGCTTAGCCCGCTAGCTAGCAGCGCTAAATGTCCAGATTGAAGGGTTTAGTCCACTGCATACGAGGTAACTGGTTTAAAACCTACCTCTTATAGTGTGTACAAACAACATGACAACAGTACTGCCAGTACACGCGGACAGGCGTTTCCGAAATGGATGAAACAAACTGAGTAGTTTTCAAGAGAAATCATACACAGTTCAGAGTGCCGGTGCTTCCTCTCTTCTGGTATACGTAGCGGTGACGTACATGCTACGTAACGTGATGTGGGTAGAACGTGAGCGTTGATTGGTTTAGCGGTTCGTCAGTCAAACTAAAACTTTTGCTACATATGTGATATTAAATAAGAAAAGAAAGGTCATAAAATAGTTAATATGTAATAGTTGTTTTTTTTATTACAATCTATGTTGCATTTTTATTCATCATATTTCGCATCGTTTTACAATAGTCCCATTTTACATGTTCGGGTTCGTGTGGACGGTGTCAATGGAAAGTGCTTTTTTATGAGAAACAGAAAGTATCGTTACGTGCTTATAATAAAAATATTCGATCAACAACATAAAGACAAATAGTAATATAGTTATGACGATGTGATAAAGGTACATAACGTTGGTAATATCATACTGAATTTGCGAAATGTGTGAGAGAAACCTTGTCTTCTGATATTTTAATATGAATACCGCTCCACTCCAAACTATTACTCGAGTATTGAACTGGTTATCATTTCTTCTATTTGGTTTGGAGTATTCACTTACTTATGCCGGATCGAACGCAGTCTTACAAATGAACCCATTCCAATAGATGCAATGTAACCAACGACTTTGCACAAGGATCCAGGGGATCAGCTTGTTGGATACAGTGACAGCTGGTGGTGAGGTTTCTTACTGTAGCTGAATGCCTCTCACATCTCTTGTTATCTTTGAAACAAGCGAGAGAACACATGCTGGTAGCCCCAAGACATTGCTAACCCTCAGAATATATTTAACAGAGTCGTTCCAGGGCTGCAGTGAAAACACGGTGCAGTGTGGCGCCTTCTACAGAGAGGACCCCCTCCTGATGTATAAAGTATAAAGGACTCACACTGGACTAATGAATGCATCAATTCATATATTCAGGTGCTCATACTCCATAATGACAGCGTCTGCATAATAACCTTACACTCCACCTAGATTTCATGCACCATGTATGAAAGCCCTCGGCGTGCCCCCACTACTACACACACAGACGAGTGCCTGAATCAAAAAGACACTTCCCCTCGGTGCCTCACATCAAAGCTGCACTAAGATGATCTACACCAACGAGCCCAGGGTCTTCTCTCACTGCTCCGGTGGATTCATCCCCAGAAATGCATCCAAGCAAGTCGACTGGATCCAAATTGTTTCATTTGATTCTCACACTCACCTTTGGAGTACACGTATGACTTAAAGAAACAAAATCTCTCCAATTACCGGTTTTCTGACCCCAGCTGTCGCTTGATGGCTGTTTACAGAGACCACAGGTTTTCCTTTGTCACACACTGGACCTTTAAAGTCATGTGAAATCAGCGAATATCTGATTTATTGTGTATTCAATGAGACGTTGGTGGTCTCCCAGTACTGCAAAAACAGACTATTCTTCATGATGTTACATGTATTTATGTTGTTACTGTAGCAGAATGCCAACCACAAATACATGCACATGTCCGTATTATGGGATGGGCTTCAGGACAGCTCCAGTGAGAACAAATGATCTAATAATCCTCATCTCTGTCTGTCTGATGTAAATACTGTTAATACAGCAAACAACCACTCCGAGTCAAGGTTTGTGATGGATCAGTGGTTCTCAACTGGTGAGTCGTGGCCCAAAAGTGGGTAGCAGGCATGTTTTCAGTGGGTCGCGTGCCTTTAACGTGGAAAAAATGAATAACTAATAAGAAAAAAATCCTGTGCTTTTATTTTGAAGAGCATTTTAATGCATCCGACTGCTGTATTTTCACACTCCTTAACAGCAGGTGGCAAATTCCTGGTTGTTTTTGTGATATTCTGTGCTGTCTCAGGTTCCAACCGCTCCATCCTTTCATTAACCGATATAAAAAATGTTCACATTTTCTCAATTTGGGTCGCGGCCCATCACTTAGGGAGGATGGTGGGTCCTGATGCCAGACCAGTCGAGAAGCACTACGGTAGATTAAAGGTAGTCTTTTCCTCATCGCCCAAAATAGATAAGTTAATCAAATTAAATGAACATTGCTTTGGGATTATTATGAGTTCATTAAAAGTGCGCCATTGTTTCTGTGTCTCCAGTCTTCACTTCTACAGTCTGAATATCTGACCCACTTACAGATGAGCTCCAGTGGTGAACAGGAAGTTACACGGTCAAAGACGGGTTTGATGCTGTGGTGTACGTATGACCTACTTTTAGAGAAGAGCCTATAGATGTGTGAGTGCACAGCATTTTAAAAAAGGCACCACTGTTTGTCTTCAGCCTGATAGCACCAGTTTTCAAAAAGCTATCGGACTTCATTACATTTTACTTGTTACTTCTTGTCTTTGCTCCAGATTTTCTCTATTTTCAAAATCCTCAATCCTGTCAAATCCTTGCAGCGCCTGGTGCGAACGGTTTTTGACACAAATTAAAGCTGCTTGGTAAAAAAGTTGAAAATATGTCCTGGATCTTATTATAGTTATTTTCTCTCAGAATAGATCTTGTACTCAAACAAGGTGCTGGTGTCCGTCTTTATTGATTCAGTCAAAAGAGATTTGTGGAGGCAGTATCAAAGTCAAAGTCATGTACTCCGATGTTTACCTTCAGTACTGTAAAAACACTTTTTAGGTACACATGTATTGTCATGTTTGGGGATGTAATTTGATTATATGACTGGTGTCTGACTGCTGAAGTACAATTTACAGTTTGTTTTTTTTACTTTGCAGATAAAAGTCATGAAATAGGAGTATTCAAATGTATGTTAAAGATCTAGTTTATGAGAGTCAGGTGAAATGACTCCCATTTCTGTCTGTAGAATTCAAAACTAAAATTATGACACTAATATTCTTATGAGTGTATAATTATTAGAATATGATAAGATACACCGTCAGAATCAAAAATAGCAGCGAGAAAAAAATACACAATATCAGTAACAACAAAGATCCATATTAAACACAAGAGTATCAAAAAAAGAAAAAAGAAACAGAAAGCATGCAAAGGATGTCACAGGTTGCACAACGATGGGCAACATATCTACAAGGGTATACAAACATAACGTCAAAGTCAAACATGAAGCCTGCAGGCCTGAACCGGCCCGTCAGGATGTAAATCACATTGTAAAACAAATGGGGGGGGGGGGAGAAGAAGAGAGAGGAAGGGGGAGGGAGGGGGGGGGGGGGGGGGGGGGGGGGGGGAGTTGTCATTGTTTACAGGTCATTGTGCTGTGATTTCACAGGTGCGTCCCACTTGAGATCAAATTGAGGTGAATGTGGCGCCTGAAGTTTCACTCCCCTGCTCTGAAGGATAAGCCTTTATATTTACGTCCCTCTGCTGTGTAGCACCATCATAGTTTTGCTGTTGCTCCGATCCAAAACCCTGCAGCCTTGCCGGAGGTGGGATCCACACATTAAGTACTAAAAAAACAAAAAAAAAACTAATAGTTTATCCTAATGTCCCGGTGTTATAGATTATACGCAGATGAACTACAGCTGCTTTTCGACGACACAGAACAACTCGTGAATCTGTCTCACCCTCATTTCCTAAACAGTAAACCGAAATCGCCTCAGAGCTCTTTTTACAAACTGTATCTGACAACAAAAATGGGATGAGGCTGCCAGGGACAAAGTCTATCTCATCGGTCCGTGCCGCTCCTGATATATCCGTCTGAAGGTCGGGGGTAAAAAAAAAAACACAGACGAGTGCCTCTTGTTTCACTGCAGGCTCAATAATTATTCCCAATCAGACTCCATGGTGACCATACAAACAATGTGCTCTATTTCAGCAGCTCATTTGATTTACAAATTGGACGACTGCGCCACGTCCCTGTGGCAAAGCCGCTTTCATCCCCACCTCCCCAGTGGTGGGCTGACTTTCCCACCACTCTTTGAACAGCAATGTCACTCCTTATATCCACACATGAATTACATTTTTTCTCTCTCCCTCTTAGAAAAACAACTTGCCACCCAAAATCAGCAGCTACTTTTTTCCCTTGCCTGGTTGAAATATTTATTTTCCAAAAAAAAAGAAAAAAACAAACAAATCTATTTGTGAATTCCACCAGGCTTTTTTTTTTTTTTTTTTTTTTGTAGATTTCAATAATACAAAAGTAATGGTCCAAAGTCAGAATACTGGATCCTGGTCAAGTGAAGACAGAAACTTAAAGTCACCTTTGTGTAAATGTATCTTTGAAATGTCCACATTGAAAATAAATAATGACATCATGAAAATAATTTGTTTTGTACATGCCATCTTCGACCAGGTATCCAGTAATCTGGGTCACGGGGTATTTCTACCAGTACACTTAAGTGCCATGGGGGGGGGGGGGGGGGGGGGGGCGGGGGACACTGCAGCAGGGTCTGACTGGGTTTCAAACCAGTCACCTATGTTTCCAAATGTGACTGAACCACTAACTGGCTTATTTGTTTTGTGTTGTTTGAAATTGTGCATAATTAAGGGCGTGGCTTCTCGAGTGACACCTTGGCCGACCTGTCACATTCCGTGGATGCTTTGACAGCACCTCTGTTGCCGTTGCTGGTCCACCCCAGCTCTACCTGTGCTCCGCCTCTTTGTCCATTTTTGGACGAACCAGGAACCAATCCCTTGAGCAGCCAGTGGTCAGTTGATTTGTGAAGTGACTTCGGTCACTCTTGATGTGCTGCTTGGACACGCGTGACATGGGCACTCACTCTAAACACTATGGTCTTTAGCCAGACGGCTCTGATGTAGCAGTTGTGGTTGATAACTTAGAAATAGTCCACAAACAAGACTTGCTCTCTCTCTCTCTCTCTCTCTCTCTCTCTCTCTCTCTCTCTCTCTCTCTCTCTCTCTCTCTCTCTCTCTCTCTCTCTCTCTCTCTCTCTCTCGCTATTGGTTACTGACCAGCCTCGCTGGTTGTGATTGTTTTCTGTTTCTCACGCCCGAGTGTGTGTGTGAACTGGCACAAACATACGTCATGTCACCTCACTGCCACCGGTGTCTCTATAAACTGTTTTTGGAAAGTCCCATATTGCCCCTTTTAAGATGAAGACACCCAGTGGTTACTGTGACCGCTGTTTAAATTAGAGTCTGCGCTTATTGTTCATGGCCCTGTTTCAGCTCTCACATGTGGCTCCTGGAACCTTGTGTTCAAGGCCACGACCCCACCCCCCCCCCCCCCCACACGCAAGATTGAAGACCTGGTCCGGCTGTTCCGAGCCTGCAGCAGCGGGCTGTTGCATGTATTCTCAGCGATCACACCAGCAACTGTTCTTACAGGGTAATGACAGGCTGCTCAGTCCTCTCGAAAGTCTGCAGGACACATTTCTGCAGCTTAAATTCTAACGTTATTTAAAGCTCTCTGGCACAGCCTCTGTAAGTACGCTCAGTCACACCGACAGGAGCTGGAATTTTAGACCTGCTTGTGTTCTTTAAATACCTTTTTGCAGTCTGTTTGCCCAGATTCCACCCATATGATTAACCTCGAGTGTGTGTGTGTGTGTGTGTGTGTGTGTGTGTGTGGATGGAAACCTTTGATTACAGACAACAAAAGACTTCATTCATTGCATAAATTGTCTGTTTTTCCATGCATGTGTCTTCTTTTGGCTGCAGAACAGACAAATGTATACTGGAAGAAGGAGAGGACGGAGAGGAGGAGGAGGAGTGGAGAAAGAAAAAAAACCCTCCTCCTCCTCCTCCTTGTGAAAGTGGAGAGCAGTGAGGGAAAGGAGGGAGGAGGAATGAGGGAGACAGGGGAGGGAGGGGGAGGGTAAACACACCCAGGCAGACAGAGCCATGTCTGACATCCTCGCAGGCTGAAAGACGGACTAATCCAAATACAGCAGAGCCGCCGACCAGAGGACAGGAAGGGAAGGAAGAAGAGAAGGGAGGCGGGCAGGCAGGGAGGGAGGGAGGGAGGGCAGAGGTAATGCATATACACAAACACAAGGGGAGGGAGGGGATGGGGTGGGGGATGCAGAAGGGAGAGCTGCATCAGTTCCTCTACATGCAGGGAACAAAAACACAATGTGCTGGTGAATGGGAGCTGGTGGAGGGAGCTGGAGCCTCGCTGCCTCCTCCCTCTCTCTCCCTGCCACACGCGAAGGGCTCGGCCGTCACAGGATGAGCAGGCTGATGGCTGTGTGTTTGCAGAGGAATGTGTTGCAGATGTAAATGCGCTGTGATTTGTGATTGAACACAGTGTGCGACGTGGAGGCTCCTCTGCCTGCTGCTGCTGCTGCTGCTGCTGCTGCTGCTGCTGCTGCTCTCAGGGCTGCTCCCCTCCCTGCTGCCTCTATGGTCCTGACAGGGAAGCAGAGCAGCATCCCCATCAACACCCACATGCAGCACTGCTCCGGCTGTATGGGCGGTTGAACCCGTGAACAGCAGCATGGGAGCCAAACAGATGAAATGGTAAGAGATGATCTTCTTTGTTATTGTTGTGCATGGGGGCATCGTGTAAATACGGGGGGGCTACGTTCGAGGCCTACGTTCAACATATTTATCATTTATTCATCAGTGTGTGTGTGTGTGTGTGTGTGTGTGTGTGTGTGTGAGGTGAGTGTTAGAAATGGATTTCCCCATGACAACTGCAGTGTAAACACTGAGCATTAGCTCAGTGTTTACAGAGCAGTAGCTGTGGGTGTGTCCCTGTATATGTGTGTGTGTGTGTGTGTGTGTGAGAGAGAGAGAGAGAGAGCTGAGCTGCTATCGCTATAGCAACATTCAGTCTAACTTCCATGACCGGCTCTTCCATTACATGATTCAGAGGATGGGATTGTGGATTTTGAATTACTGTCAGAATGATGAAATGCAAGGTGTGTTTATTTCAACAGAAGAATAAGATCTTATTCTTTCTATACCAGTCACTATACGTAAATACCAGATTCAGTGTGTAAGGTTTAAGTGATACAATTAAAAGAGGTAATATAAAATGATTACTGTAAATTCACCCGCATGAGCTGTTGTTAAAATGAGCTTTATATATTTTTATAATTAGTTTGATTGAAACATTTTTATGATTGAGTTGTCCATATAGTCATTATTAGATCGCGTTATTCAGTGATTTGCTTGTTTTCTATTAATATTTGTTATCATAAAATGGTATTCTATGGCGTCAGTATTATTGTAGTATGGTTCCATATTATTATTGTTATTATTATTCATTTATTTATTTATTTTAAGTAGGTTACATAATTTGTAGTACTTTGTAATTATTCCTAGTAGTTTTATAACTGGTCATATTTTCAGTATCTCAGTATTTCAGCCATCGCTGATAAGCTTGACTTCATCAATGAGGAAGTAATCTATTAGGTAACTTTCCTCCGCTGCTGATCAGATGATGTTAATCTGTAGCACTGAAGCTCATATCTTGCAAATCCCAATGTTTAATCTGTGCTTTAGCCCATATGTTCCAAATCTATCACTATCTGGACCCCTGTGTTTTGTTTTTTGATTTTTTTGGTTCCATAGATCTGTGTTGAACCTCTAAAATGATTTCGATTGAACGGGGCCCTGAGACAATGACAGAGGGTATCTGAGTTTTGTTTTTTATCTTGATTAGTGAGGGACCGCCTCTTTGAGGGAAACACTTAGCCATAATCGCCCCCCAGCAATCTGATAAGACTTTATTTTTCATGATCCGGTATAATGAGAAGCTGGGAGGGTCTGACGTCTCCTCGTGTGGTGATTGTAGCCTGACAATGTGACATGAGCCGACTCTCCTGAAATGTTCAAATTACAGGCCTCCAAATTATACTTCTCTTGAAGTATGCGCAGCTGGGAGGCAGTTTCGTGTGTCACTGGGTTAAGAATCTGTCCGGACGGAAATATTTTCATTGTCACACTGAAACTTTCTGTAAACATCCATGTGTTCCCTCAGATTCAGCAAAATAACACTCCGTCTGATCGGATTTTTTTCTCGGAATAATATGAAAAGATAAAAGCTGCTAAAAGCGGGTCCTCTCTATGGGGGCCGCCATGTTTTTACAGTAGCCCAGAGTGGACATACTTGACATCTTTTCAGTTCTGATGACCACTGAAGTCTGCTACAGGTTCTCCTACATTCTCAGAAGGGTGAGGGTGAGGCGATGGACATGCAACAACACGCTTCACTTCTAGATTACACCCCGAGTCAGTGTGGATTTAAGTCTCAGATTAAAGTTTTTACTGTCTGTCCTGACATCAGCGTTTCCTGAGTAATGCTGTTCCAACCCAAATCCTGCATCCTGGCACATGTAGTATCGGAGGAACATGTCAAACCGTGCAGATCTGTGGGAACGCTCACAAGACTGTGAACACTGATTGATCCCATAGTTAGATCTGCCCTTTTTTTCTTCTTTTCGCGTCTTAGTTTTTGCCTGAGGAGGCTGGGGGATGATTTTTTTCTCGAGAATTTTTATAGATCAAATTTCTGCAGATGCCAGAGAGCTTTCCCACGCAGACACTGAGGGGAAAAAAAGATGGAATCTCCTTTTTAAGGGGACCATGAATCATGCCATAGGTCACAGGTCATAGCTGTATACTGTTTTCAACAGAGCTGAGCCAAGATGGCAAGTCGGCCCCGAACCTCAGGCGACAAGTGACGCTCTCTGAAAACACAGTATATTCATGCACTCTGTAAGTCATCCAGTCATTCATAGGCAACACGAACATTATGTTTCCAAATGATGGCTGAGGGGTGGGGGGGGGGTGGGGGGGGGGGACAAAGTATGTGAAGAATTTCCTGCTGGAAAGATGACAGGGGTCTCAAATGTCCCCGCTCTTGTTGTGTATACATTTTCCTCGTGTGTGTTTTCATTCATTTTATCGTCTGATCGACTGAAGGCTTGTTACCATGGCAGCAACAGAGCACTGTATAACTGTGTTACTGTTATTGTTGTTGTTAATATCAATTGTCAATATTGTTATTGAGTGTAAAATTATTATCCCTGGCATCTTGACACCTTAAAGGTGCAGTGCGTAAGATCTGGTGACATCTAGAGGTGACGTCGCACGTTGTATCCATCCCCTCACCCTTCTGGGCTACTGTGAAAACATGGCAGCCCCCGTAGAGAGGACCCGCTCCTCATCCAAACATACATTAATGGGCTCATTTAAGTGTAAGGGAAGAATAAGAATACATCTAGGTGATTATAAATTCATGAAAATGTCAGTAACTAATTGTTTTGTATTATAGAAGAAACAAAAAGGACCAACATCTTACAAACTGCACCTTTAATGCATGAATGTGTGTTTTCAGTGCCCTAGAATGGGGCCCTTGATACTCACATTCACTCTCTATAGAGGCGGCCATGTTGCACCACCATGTTTTTACAGTACAGCCCAGAATGACAATAACTGAAGGCTATCACAGATACATACCTGCAGGGGAAGGTTGAGGTTGATATCTTACACACTGCACTCTGAATTCAAAAAGTTACTGGGTCGACCTCAACGTTGACTTTTAAACTCATTTTTTTTTCCAAAAGTAAAAAGCTCTTCATGGCACCTTGTGCATGATGTTCCGCTGTAGATACAATGACTGTGTCATCAGTTGCTATTTTTGGGGCTGTGCTACCTGCCACATCACCCACCACCAACACAGTGGGGCTGTGCTGAGCTTGCAGATGATCCCTCCATTTTGAAATGGAGTCTAACCTGTGGTTTTCTTCTTTGCGCGCCTTGTCCCAACAACCACAAACGAGCACAAATGCGCCCATGAAGTGGCCTAACACACGCGCAATAACGCAATCGCGCAGCTAACGATGAACTACAAATCTCCATCAGCACCGTGGATAAGTTGAGCCCGACTTATACAGTCTCTGCCTCATGCGGCACCTGCTCAGCTCATGACAGTGGCATAAGAGGCATATTATACTTGCAAAGCGACAATACACACAACAACATCATGAATGCAATGGATTAATAATGCATTTTGAAGATCGTTTGCATAATTATAATTATCACAGGGGCCATTTCTGTCTGGTTGAAGCTCTGCCTACGCTGTCAGCACATTACGGCTGCCGAGAGAAACTGTGACAGTGCATATTTTGGCTGATTCCATTTCCATGTGGCAAAAGGTCACAGGAATAATCGTTAAAAACTAATATGTACTGATTAAATTGCAGACCATCCATGTTGGATTACTCATTACATACAAAGAAGTAGCCCAAGTACCCTCCCCCAACTCTGTTAGGCAGTGATAGGCACTGACTCTGACATCTGTAAAAGAGATGAGCTTTAAAATATTTATCCCAGATGGGGGCTCGTTCAGTTTCTGTGCTCTCTGGGGAGTTATTAAGTTGTGTATCTCCATTTTGTGCCGCTCGGCATATTCGGTGCTGCTCATTTGGCAGGAGATACAAACACACTCACTCCTGCCTGTGCCCACCATCTGTTTCAGTCTCAGCTCGGCCAGCCCTGCTCACTCCCCCAAAGAGGAGTATGTTATCACCCAGTCCTCTGACGCCCCTAAAGAGGAAGCGGTCCACGATCAGGTCGAGGACCGAGGGGAATCTGGGGAAGACAAATCCGAGCTGACAGAGAAGAAATCTGTGGCAGGTTGGTTAGCTGCACATCAGCTCTTTTGGAGCAAACTACGATACAGTGAATCCAAAGAGAAATACCTTACCTCATCCCCCTACCTCCACCCCCCCTCTCAACCCCCCCCCCCCCCCGCCCACAGAGGAGGTGTCTCTCTGTGGATTGTGTCCCTCCCTCGGGCACAATGGGCAGGAGGAGGAGAAGTCCTGGGAGGAGCAGCTGGACGCCCACCAGGAGCAGCTGGAGAAAGAGATGCAGGAGGCCAGGAGGATGGTGTTCCGCCTGCAGGTAGGTTCCCGGTCAAAAACACACACACACACACACACACACACACACACATACACACACTGAAGACAAAAAAAGATGACAGGAACACCAGAGGAAGGCAGCAGTTTAATTTTAGCATACAGTGAAAAGATGGCCGGTTCTCACACCTCTGATCCTCTGCCCACGTCTGCAGGGTTTTCATGGCTTCACACAGAGGCGACGACACTGACAGAATAATACATCATTTCACTTTGAACGATGGAGTCAAACGATTATTAACGCTGAGTATCGGGGTGGTGTCTTCCACTTTCTAATTCCCTCCTCAGTCTTTAGCCATGTGACATTTGTCATTCATATTAAAGGTGCGGTGTGTCAACTTCACCCTTCTGAACATGCATGGTGGCCCTGGGCTGGCATTCAAACTCAAAAGATGCTCAGTACGTCCAATCTAGGCTTTAGTAAAAACATGGCGCCCCCCGTGGAGAGGACCCGCTCCTGTTGTAAATACACGTTAAAGGGCTCATTTCAGGTCATCTAGGTGATTTTACAGTCGGAATTCTGGAAATGGACAGAAATCTTACACACTGCACCTTTAAACATACATTTAATTATGGATGTAACTGAAAAAGATGACACAGATTTTTTACTTTAAAACAGAAATGGCCGACTCTTTCGCCCCTGCGTCACTGAAGTTCACGTCACCAGCCGCTTATGTCCAGTTCTGATTTTCTTACAGATCAGATTTGACAGTTCACGTGTTCGTATGACTGAGTCTCCTGCATCCAACACAGGGAAACCGCCGGAAGTGTTACATTTACACTCTTTGGGGTGTTAAAATGACACAGGCACTTTTCTCCTCACAGGTTCAGGCTTCGTCCCAGAGTGTTACTTCTGAATGATGCAGTGTCGAAATGACTATTTTAAGGGACTATATTGATTCCGACTAACACCGGAAGTCGAACCCGGGGAGATTTCATGTGAGAACGTTCATGACTGAGCTCTGAAAAGGGCGAATGTGCACATTTTCCTTGTGTCATCAACAAGAATAGAAAACGTCATATTTGCGAGACCTTCAGTAAATTGATGGGTGAAATGTAGTTCTGCGCATGTTGTGCAGCCATATTACAAAAAGGAGCTTTAAAAACACTCTGTGCCAGTGTATAGACTAAAGCAGACTGGATTCCAATATGTCCACTCATAACCACATATCAAATGTATCCACGCGGCCCTGAACAGAATCAGATCTTTGTCATGTCATTTCTCAAAGGGACAAATCAGGACATAAAATTGGTTGGAGACGTGTCCCTGTCTCGGTGACACACTCCCATCAGATGTGTCAACAAAGGAATCTCTGTCCCTGTGGTTTCACTGCAGAGCCACCGATACCACTCTCCGACGGACGCACAGAAAGTCAATGGGACGTAGTGTGTGTGTGTGGAAACTTGAGTTGAAAGTTAAGATTTAGAAAGTCCATATGTGATTGTTCTAAATGATCAGATATGAGATAATAACCGAGTACATACAATATGTAAATCACATTTAATTTCACCATGTCATGCCATGAGGTGATATTGTTTTCTGTTTGTTCGTTCACTTACAAACTCGAAATGTTATTTAGTGACTCAAAAAGTCTTCAGTCAATCCAGTGTTTTTTCTCTGCCAAGTTACTGATGTGGACAAATCAGCAAGATCCTAATCACGTGTCTCCATGATGATTTCCAGACACAGAGTTTAAAACAAGTAAACAGTGCTGTGTCTAAAAATAGATGTGTGCGATAACCTTACTCAAAAATAGCAGTGTCATGTCACCCTCAGATTTGTGAATGATTGAACAATTATCTGTTAATTATTCTAGTTCGTCTGTTCTGCCCTGCTGTTAAACGATAAGATTAGGATACGGCAAACGTGAAACCAAAACAAAAGGGGATTATGGTGAATGGAATCAATCTCTGGGTAAACGGGAAACATGAAAGTAGATAAAGCTGTGATCAGATAAATGAGTAGATAAGCACCTGATAGTTAATGGAAGGTGACCGTTATTAATTAACTGGCTCTGATAGATCTTTGATAAGTTTGGTAACGCAGACCATTTGTAGGTGTTTGTGCATATGTGTGTGTGTGTGTGTGTGTGTGGAGGTGACCAACTTCCGTTAGCTTCCTGATGCACTCGGCTGGATTCACAGGTCGGATGTGTCCAAATGAGAGAGCTGTTGTGCAGCCGAGGAGAAAAAAAAACAAACAAAAAACACCCGACGTTTACGAAGGCAAACATTCATCCGGCGCCTCGGCCCATGTAAATTTAATGACCATTTGCTTGTATGCCTCCGCACCGTGTGTGTACACGCGTTTATGTATGTGTTTGTGTGTCGCCGTCCTCAGGCGCTGCTGCTCCACGGCTCCCTCCCCGAGGAGGACCAGGATGGATCGGTGAGCTTCGGAGGAGAGAGCCGGGCGAACGCCGAGCAGCAGCTGGTACGGTGCCCTCCCTCCCTCTCTCTCTCTCTCTCTCCCCCCCCTCGCTTCCGCCCCCCCCCCCCCCCCCCCCCCCCCTCTCCCCCTCCCCCTCCCTCTCTCTCTCTGTGTGAAGTGTCAGTGTCAGCCCGTCTGTCGTCACGAGGATGGGAGCCATCACTCGGGGAGGAGCGATGGCTGCCAAGACCTTTGTCTGCTCCTCGCTCCTCTCGGGCGAACCTCCCGCGGATCTCTCTGATCGTCCCGCTCGCTGTCGCCCAGGCGGAGGCCCCGTCGTCGCCTCATGCGCTCTGACAGTCTGTCCCTCCTCTAAATTGTGTCCCTCATCCCCTCCCCCACCCCCCCTTTTGAAGGTCCTAATCCGCAGCCGTTTGGACCAAAGCACGGAGGAGGCCCTGGATCTCAAGGTACCGTCCAGCAGAAGCAGTTCGGTTTTGGAACCGAAGCGCCGAGCCTCCCTCTCTAATGTCTCTGCGCTTCTCTGTGTGGCTTTCAGAGGGAACTCCTGAGGCACAAGCAGGAGGCGCGACACATCCAGGCCATCAAGGTGAACCTCTCACTCCAGTCGGCGTCCTGCCCGTATGCAATCTCAAACAGATTACAGGCCACAACTCCGACTTTTCCACTCGCTGACGCACGTAAACCTGAGCGTTGTGCAGTCTGTGTCTTGCACGTGGCCCACTTTTTCATTTCAGCACACCCACGATGGAGCTGGAGGGACGGGTGTGTGCCGTAGGTGTTGCAGGTGGATGTATGGTCGGCTCTGTATGCAGGTCTTCACCGGACTTGCCTTTGATCCCCCCCCCCCCTCTCTCTCTCTCTCATTAGGATGCTCTGCAGCAGCGCCTGGCAGTGCAGGAGGACGCCGTGCTGCAGCTCAAGCAGGAGCTTCTGAGAAGCAGCATGGCCAAAGATCAGCTGGAAGGGGAGAATGTGAGACAAGTGATGATTTCCGTTTGACACCACATAATATATGCCCAGCTTGACCCGCGGCCGCAGCCTTATGCGACAGAGCGGAACGGCGCTCGTATATCACGCTGATGTATTTGTTTGCAGGCCGAGCTCAAGCACAAGCTGAGCGAACAGAACAAATTGCTCAGTGAATACGAGGTATCGTCTTTTATTATCTTACGCTTCGGCAGATTCCTGAGGCGCGGGAACGCGCGCGCAGAGACTCACGCCCTCCGTCTCTCTCTTGTCACAATTAGCAGCAACTGGGGAGGAAGGAGCGAATCCTGCAGCAGCAGCAACACAAGCTGGACGAGGCCCAGCACAAAGCACATGAAGTCAGCCTGACGCGGGTACGAAGCATGACGCCTCATCGCAAGTGATAGACAAGATGTTTGCACACAATGAAATGCAGGCGGTCGAATGGTTAAAGGGTCAGTTTGTGGGATTAGTGACGTCCAACTGAATCCCTCTCTCCTCACACCTCCCCATCAAGCATGGGGAGGATCACGTTGGCCTTCAGTTGTCATTATAACTCAGTAGGTTTTTAGTCTTGTCCATTCTGGGCCACTCTGAAAACATATTGGAAAAACATGGCCGCCACCATAAAGAGGACTTTGATAACTCTAATTTTACAATGGTGAATACTGCAATTCGTATATTCATGTGATTGTACACAGATGAAAACATCAGTATGAATATAAAGAATTATATTGGATCATTTTTTGATCTCATCTGATTTGATCTGAACGTATCTTATCTTATAATGTTTTCCATCCTTAATAGTTCAAATAGAGCATTTGACCTCAGTCTCACTCATTGTAGTTGTAGCACAGAATTCCCTGTAAATCAAATGGATGGATCAGAATAGAACATGTGTAAGGAGTGAAAACACAACTGAAGTGATTCACTTGTCAGTACTTAAAAAAAACACACACAAACACACACACACACACACACACACAATTTGAGAAGAGGTTTAACTTTTTGCTATGTAATCATCCTCCTGTGAGAGAGCGAAAGCCTTAAGAGCCCCCATTTCATTTTAGGATGCCCCATCACTGCAGCAGCTGTTCCACTTTCCTCCTTTATGTCGCTCCTCACCTTTTGTTGTTGGAGCCCGATGAAAGAATGCACCTTAACTTTAACTCCGCTTGCTTCGATCAGACAACCTAGACTATTGTCCTCATATCAATCATAGTAAGGGGGGGGGGGGCATGTCAGCCGGTGCTGCGGTGAGGCCCACTGATGTTTAAGGCCAGTGTTTGTCAGCGTTTACATACAAAGGTGGGGATAAGAAATGGGCCTCATCCACATGATTTGTTTATGTTCTGTTGTCTGTTCTACAGTCGTTCAGGAGCGAGAGTGGTGGTTACACAAAGGCTTCCACATCTCCAACGTTCCAACACAGCACGCCGGTCTGTACTTTATTTCAACCTCTTTATTAAAGGTGCAGTGTGCGGGATTTGGGTCATTTTTGGCTCCTCAAGATATTTTCATGAATTTATAATCGCCTAAATGTTTTACTTTTTTCCCCGTTACCCTTAAATGAGCTCATTGATATATACTTGCATATGGAGGGGGTCCTCTTTATGGGGGCCGCCATGTTTTTTCATTAGCCCAGAGTGGACGTTCTAAGCATCTTTTGAGTTTTAATGAGAACTGAAGTCTCCTGCATGCTCAGAATGCTGAAGGTGAAGTGATGGAAACAACATGCAACTAGATGTTACCAAATCTCACACACTGCAACTTTAAAGCAGTAACCTACAGATGCATCCTTCCTTCTCTCAAGAAGAGAAATAACACATGGGGGAAATGCTTTGTGTGATCATTCAAAAATATGAATGAGGTCAAGATGAGTGGTAATTAACTGGAATTACTAAAACCTCGATAAACTAGTTACATTTATGATGAATCATATTTACAAAACGGTGATGTGAACGTGAAATGAAGTCATTAAGTGACAACTTTCTGATTCTTTTTTTAATGATCTGATTTAGTGTTTCATTCATTTGGAGCTGCTATTTTCTTTTCCCCGCACGTTAAGTGACAAAGAGGAATCTGTGCCTGCAGGGTGAAGAGCTGCAGCTGGTCAGAGAGGCACTGCGCAGTCTGAGGGACAGTTTCTCTGGACACGATCCCCAGCATCACACTCTGGACACTCTGGAGCAGGGCGTGTCCAGTCTCATGGACCGATTACACTCCCTGGACTTGCAGCGCAGACAGGACAGAGGGGTAAACACACACACACACACACACACACACATTCCAAAAACACAGCAACATCACATGTCACCTGATGGATGGTGAGTCGTCAACAACAACAACAACGACATATGTCTGGTTTCCCCTCTAGGAGGAATTTAAGTCACCGGGACGCAGAGCCAACTCAACAGACCGTGACTCCTGGCCGACCAGTTCGAGTGAGACCAACAAAACGCTCGTTGTCTTTAGGATTTGTCATCGGCCACAATAACTCCTGCCTGCTGAATCAGATCGTTTCCTTCAGTTGCGCTGCCCTGTACAGCAAGAGCATTACTGTTTGCGGCGCTATGGAGTGAATTCAGAATGTGACACTGAAAACCACTTTTTTGTGTGTGTGTGTTTTCAGAGTTGGCTCATTCGCACAGCAGCCCGGGATTGGACGCTGCTGTTTCGACCAAAGTGCTCTACTTCACCGATCGCTCGCTCACTCCGTTTCTGATCAACATCCCGAAAAGGTAAAAAGAAAATCGACACTTCATGCCGGCTTCGTATGACACTGTTATTATGTGCTCCCTCGTTGTGACTCTACAAGACCTGCATGTGCAGAGATAAAGTGTATACTCTCACTGGTGATTTGAGTAGATACAACTCGTGAGGACTGGGTTGGACGCCTTTCTGTTTGACATCGATTCAGCTGAAGTGCAGGCAAACATCCTCAGAGACTTTGCTCCATATTGACACGATAACATCAAGCAGTCGCTGCACATCCAAGATTGGAATCTCCCGTTCCACCACATCCTTGAGGTGCTCTATTGGATGGTCACACGATTTGTGTGTTATCTCGCGTGAAGTAGCCGTCACAGCATCGGTCCATGGTCAGGCATCTGTAACCAACGTGACTGGCATCGCCTCTCTGCCCAAACATGATCCTCAGTGTGAACTTGTGCAGATCGTCTAGACCAGGGGTGGTAAATGTACGGCCCGCGGGCCAGATCCGGCCCGCGGGCCGAGGGTCCAATCCGGTGTAAAAAAACACATTTGGTTTATGTTGGTTGAGAAGAGGTGTCTACATTTATTAATCAGTTTACATTTGGATGAAGTATTTTCATTCGACACACAACCATGGCAGCTGTGGCTGAGGGGTTAGAGGATCTTTCCTCAGACCACAAGGTTGTGGGTTCGATCCCCGCCCCCCCTCCATATGCTGAGGTGTCCTTGGGCTAGACACTGACTCCCACATTGTCCCATAGATACAAAAGTGCTGCAAATAGAAGCACAGTATGAATGTTTGTGTGACTGGTTGAATGTAAAACTGTACTGTAACGCTCTCCGAGAGGCCTCCAAGAATTGATAAAGTGTTACATGAACTGTACCTGTACTTTTCTGCACTAAAACAAAGGGAAGAATTTGGAGTTGACTTGGTTTATAGGTCATTGTGTGGTGACGTTACCGGTCTGGCCCACTTGAGATCAGACCGGGCCGTACGTGGCCCCTGATCTAAAACGAGTTTGACACCCCCGGTCTAGACGACGTCTACATGCCTAACTGCGTTGCCTCCATATGTTTGACAGCAGTTGAACAGGTGCCAATGAGTATGTAGCCGTGCTTCAGTGGACACGCCGGTCAAAGGTTGTTCGCCTTAGACAGACCTTATGTCTGTGTGGACAGATCATGACCGACAGTGTGTGTTTACAGGCTGGGCGAGGTGACACTGCGAGACTTCAAGGCCGCTGTGGACAGACAAGGCAGTTTCAGATACCACTTTAAGGCCCTGGACCCGGAGTTCGGCACTGTTAAAGAGGAGGTGGGTGTGGAAGGGCTTCATCTCGTCCTAACAGCCTCAACACAAAAATGTTAATAATAGCCGTGTCTGTTCTGCATTTCAAAACGCCAGGAATTCTAATAAACACTGCCAGGGTATTTTCAGTCCCCCAGTTGAGCCTCTGTGCTCCGAACATTGTAGATGTAGTGAATCATTCTGGGATGTGTGATCGCTTGGTGTGTCGGCTTCTCAGGTTTTTCATGACGGAGCAGTCGTGCCCGGGTGGGAGGGGAAGATCGTGGCATGGGTGGAGGAGGACCACGGAGAGAGGAGGTAGAGTCCGGAAACAAGAGCGCACCACTACAAACCTCAGTAGTTCCCACTGGACCACAACTTAGACTAGCGATGCCATAATAAATAGGTAACACAAATTTAACCGGGACCAATATATCGAATACATTGTCATTATGAAACTAAGTTTTGAAAGTGAATGTTTGAGAAATTTGACTTGAATCACTCATCTGGGCACCAGTGTTTTGTGTTTGTTTTCGAAGGAATGCATATCGGACCTGATTTGCAGCTCATGAATTTATGTGTGGGACTTTAGATTAATGGTCAGTAACCTTGACACTTTGAATTACGGTGTTTATAGAAACAAGTGATAAGCTAAAAAAAACAAAAAAAGTCTGTAATCAGTGGTTAGTATGCAACCCTTTCAATTGCAATTTTTTCACGCGTTCCAGATTGCCAAACTGTGATGTTGTTGTTGTTGTTCCACATCCACTCTGATGTTTTAATAAACACAAATTACTGCATGGATCATGTCGTTGTTAGTTATCCCCCCCAGTATGAGGCGCTGACACTTAACACCAGCTCCTAACCATTACACACTTCAGCTCCTACGCTCACACACTAATAAACAAAAGCTGCAAATTGTCATTCGAGTCAATTAATGTTTGGGGTTGAAAATTAGATTTGTTTCAAATCAACCTACACAGTAAAATGAAGCGTTGCAGAAAACGTAAAAAGTATTAGGGAGAAGTGTGTGGGGGGGGGCAATCTGCTTGTTGTTTGTGTTCATAATGTTTTCATAATTTAAAGGTGTAGAGCGCAGCATTCTTATCAAACAAAGATAATCCCTCTTAATTATTTTTAGGAGCGTGTGGTGGTGTTTATAGGCAGAGACGCTGCTCTCTATTTGTACTTCTTGTTCTTATTGTTGTGCTGTGCACAGGATGTTTGTGCGCCGCAGTGTGTGGAGCAGTAAAAGCTGATTGGCTTGATAAAGTAATTATATTTCTACAACAAATGTAATGTTCTTACAACAGTGTAGCTGTTGTATGCATAACACTAAGTCCTTCAAGTGTTGTGCTGGAGTCAGGGGGCCAACACTGACTTTAGGTTTTTTTTTTCCTATTTTCCAAATTTCAATTTCCAGCAGAGGGCCTCTTGTTATTCAAACCTCCACCACGACCTAACCACCACCACTTGTTTTCCTTTCTCTTATTTGATGAGGTGACTTGTGGGAATTTGAGGTGTTTTGCCTTTAAGAATGAATCAGTAACAAGCGTGACATTTGAAAACATTAATGGACGGCGCATAAAAGCTCGTGTGATAATGTCATCAATTATATATTCCAGTTGCAATTTTTTCTCCTGCATTCCCCTAATGTTTTTTTCACGTTCAGGAGAGGGATCTTTTGAGCATGTTATTTAGAGATATATCATTGACTTTCCATTCCTAAGAGGATAAAATCAAAGAGTCACAGAACGTCCACATTCAACACAAGCTGCCGTTTCCTCTTGTTGAAGACGGCAGACGCGGTGTCTTCACTCACAGATAATGGAAAGTCCAGGTGAAAATGGTAAATATCCTCCACTTCCAGGAGCACGTCAGACTGCAGAAGAAAATACGGCACATCAGAACAGCAGGAACAGGCCAGTTATGTATTTTTAATGGCATCCAGCTCTGCACTGACACACTCTGGATTCTAAAGTGGTTCATTATAACTTTGTGTGAGGGAAAAGGTAACTGCTAACCTTGGAAATACTCAGCTGGCACTCTGACATGGAGCAAACCTTTGGCAGCTCCACTGTCAGCTCCACGCTGCGAGCGACTCCTGCTGTATCACTTTTCATCCTAAGATGATGCATTGGCTTCTGAGGCTGCTCGAACGTGGTGGAGATGACCTGAATGAGATTCTTCTTTTTGTTCTCTGTGGGCTCACAGATAATTTGGGCGGTCGGCTCATCGTCTTGTTGCTCCGAGCGAAGAGAGGCGATCTGCTGCAGGAGGGTGGCTGGGGTTGCACTGGCTGTAAACACGCAAGCACACACACATACACACACAAGAATGGGTTATTGGCAACAAATCAAAACGGCAATACATCTGCCATAGCAAATGAAAATATTTCTACCAAAAAGGAGAGTGTGAAAGTTACTGCTACCTACCTTTATTTGGTTGTTTGGAGGTGTTGGGCCACTGCTGGAGTCCGAGGCGGCGGCGCAGGTCGTCCGGGCTACTTTCTGGACTACACATTGTGACGGTGTACTGCTGCGATAACCTCAACCCATGCTGCTGCTGGGCAACGTTCAGCGCTAACATGTACAGTGCTGTTTTGTCCTTATTTTCTTCAAGCACTGCGGGGTTGAAGGCCAAATCTAATATGGTGTACGCACCTGTGAAAGGGAAAACATCCAGTTCATCAGCCACAGTAGTTTTCTTTTCTATTTCCTTTAACACGTGAACCGGTTCTGTAGTGTGTGCTGCAGCACAGCTGTGTCTTTCACCTTGACTTTCACCTTCGCCTGTTCCCAGCTTTCCGGCACATAATGGTAGCGGCTTGCTGGGATCCTGAGGCGCTGGCACATGTTTCCAGCTGCACACGTTGATATACAACAACCCTTTATTTGGCTCCTGTTGAGGATAGAGATGTGCTGTCTCTTAACATAAGCCTGTCAAAATACCTGGACTCTGACCTGTAAAACGAAACACGTGTAACCGCTTCACTGTGTGTCGTCAAAATGCATCTCTTAAATAGCTTGTGCAATGCAGAAATGGAATATACGACATACATGACAGGTCATTCAGCCTGTGGATACATGAAAATGTAAGTTCATAACATTTGTGAAATTCCTTTGATACAATTTGTTTAATATGTAACGTTATTCAGAAATATAGGGTATTTTATGTTGTGAATATACAATGTACAAAATACACACTTATGTATACAAGTGTTTCCTCCCCTCATATACAGGTATTTCTTAGGTGGAAATCAAATATATACACGTTTGGTATATTTGGCTATTATGCACCCATTGAAATAAATACAAAGTATAGGATAAAATAATATAAAACAAGATTCGTATTTTTCTAAATACACACCCGAGAAGCAGAACTTTCGTCATTAGACCACAGTTGTTCGATGCAACATCCACCGGACCCTAATTAATGAGACACACCTGTGCTTCCTGTGCTCAGAGGCCTAATGTTTGGCATGAGGAGAGACGGGTGATACGAGCTAGTACTTGACCATATCACCTTTAAAGTAAACCGAACATGGGAACAGTCGTGTCAACTTGCTGCTGACAGCTGATATAATAACTTACCAGTATGTCGGTGCGCAGACACGAGTGGAGCTGAATGGGTGACGTGAAGTGGGCTCCTTCCCCCAGCTGTTTGTGGATGAAGCTGCGGTAAGCTGCCGGGTCACTCACACAAAGATCATCCAACATGGACCACATTTGATTCACCTGCTGCAAAACACCCTCTCCAACGCCGACGGAGGACATTTTCACTTTACGGTGAATGCCTTTGTTTGGCGTTAGCAAACTCGGAAGTAAACAAACAAGTTAGTTAACCGGCTAAGTTGTCTGGCTAACTGAGCTGACACGGCGGACTTCTCTGGTTAAGAGAGTCGGTCATAGAGGAACTAGATTCCGGTGGAGGTATCCTTCCAACATGCAGGAAAAAAAAATAGTTTTGAGTGTCAGATATACCCGCTAGTCTCACGAGCTCTGTTTTGTCTCGCTTCGCCCTTTGATGTAAAACGGTAAGAGTTAAATGTCCTTTGAATCAGTCCTGCTGGCGGCGTGCGCGTGCATGTGGGAACGCGTAGACCTTCCTGCACATAAACATACTTCAAAATAGTCATATGCAGAAGTACCACTCGCACAACAAGCTACTAACTGCTCCAACTTAGCCAGTGTTGTCTGTTGCTATGGAGACGAGACGACAGGAAATGATGGAGGAAATGTTATTTGGCTGTCACCTAGCGGTCAAAGAGTGAAACGTAGTTCAGACAGTCCAAAAAAAAGACAGACAAGGTTTTGTAAGAGGCATAATTTATATTCAGTACATGAAAAATACAACATAAAAATGCATGTTTGATGCCTCCACTCTGTCTCTATATGTACAGCATGTAACAGACACTTAAAATAAAAATATAAACCGTAATATTTTCAAACAGTAATATCAATAGCTTCATGTGCGTGTTGTGCTTCATCATCTCTTCCTCAGTAATTCTGCAAAGAGAAATAGTCATTGTTAGCGGTTTGTGTAAGACGTTCAGTCTCACTGCTAAAGATACAAGAGTGGTGATGATGGCTGTGTGAAATTGTAGAGCGCTGACATTTCAGGATGGAGTCTTATCTTTTATTTATAAAAAAAAATAGGGATTAAACATCACTCTCTGAGATGAACCCTGCATTTACAAAAGCACTAGAACAGCATTATCAGCTAAATGAAGCAGTGCAAAACACTTTCACAGTTTTTTGATAATGTCTATTTACCGCTGTGTAATCCTTCTTTTAGGTTAGGGTTAGGCTTAACTATCACTTCAAAGGGACGGTGTATACAATTCAGCGGCATCTAGTGTTGAAGTTGCACATTGCCGCTGTATAGGCTCGGTCCCACCTTGTCCGTTTAAACATGTCGGAGTCTCCAGTTATCATTAAAACTTAAAATGTGTTTAGCTTCTCTGTCAGGGCACTGCAAACACATGAAAGTCTGTCATGGCAGCCTCTTTGCTTTTACTGTAAAAGTAAAGTAAAACTAACGTATTCTGGGTAAATTCGAAAAACAATCCATATAGTTGCATGATTGATTATCAGTATGCTTATTTTTTATTCACTTTCTAGTGCCACCTAAATCTAACATGCCATATCTTTTGATCATAATAATCTTTTTTATGATTAATTATGATTTCCATTTTTTGTCACAGGAACATGCCAAACTTGCTCATTTAGATTCCTGGAGCATTGGTTGGAATAAAAAATGATTTAGACCACATATTACTCTGTCAAAGCATAAAGTGACATTAAATTAAAGGTACAATGTGTTTATTTCTTTGCTCTCTTGCTGAGAATTTGCATGTAATAACATGTGATTTACCTCAATCATGTCATAGATCCAGCCTAAGAATTCCGCTACTTTGGTGTAAACGCCTGGATGATTTGGCTCAGCACATCCTGTCCCCCAGCTGACGACGCCCACCAGCCTCCACGCATGTTCATCCTGACAGACCAGGGGGCCCCCGCTGTCACCCTGATGAGGTAAACACGCCGGTCATTATACACACAGCCAAGCGCTCCACAGGCCCTAAGTTTCATTTTTAGACAAAAAAACAGAAAAGAGGATAACCCTTTAAATCTCCTCCTATCTTACCTGACACGCATCCACTTTTCCTTCCGTGTATCCAGCACAAAGCATCCGTGATGTGATCTCTCCGTTGTACATGCAGGAGCTGTTACACTTCTTTGTGCTTATTATGGGAACTGGTGCTTCTTTTAGTGTGTCGGGTGATTGAACTAAGAGAGAAATCCTTTTTAAACGGTGCTGTGTCAATACGGTGAGAAGCGCTGTCGTAACTTTGTTTTGTTGGACAACAATAGAGTCATTCTTACCACCATCAGGTTGTGTGTATCCCCATCCTGAGATCCAGCACTGTGTACCTCCTGGAACATCATAGACGTACTGAGGCAAGCAGACCGGTCTGATTGTGTCTGGTTAGAGGGGGAAAATAACTATTTTAACACATGATTTGTAAATCTATCAACAGCATGATCATTCTCAAATTCCTCTTTCGGCTTTTTTTTCTGTTTCTGGGGCATAGTCATACTGCAGTTGTCTCCTGTTTGTGTATTGAATTCCCTCAAGTTTATCTTGTTCAGTGAATTCAGTCAGGTTCACAAGTCATTTTTAAGTGAGGCCCTTAAGTCCCCATTCACTCAGAAATATGTTTGCTTATGGCTGTGTCCCCCTGGAAATTTGAGCTTCACTGTGCAGGATGATGTATGTGCCTGAGTTTGACACCAGAAGACTGTTTTTCACATTCAAGCGCTGAAGTGGGAATTTTGCTCAAGAGTTCACTGGACCTCTCCGTTTAAGACTTGTGCAAACAGGAATGATTCATGACGTGGAAAGGGATCGTGGCTGAGTTTTGTAACATGAAAACAGGACTCAGAGTAGGTTGTCAACAATAGACGAACCTGCGTCCTATAGCCAAAGTTTTGAAATGACAAAATATAATGATTCTGTTTTTTTATAATCAGTACACTCGGCAAAACCTGTCAGCACTTGTCAAGGCATCTCTTCCAGAAATATTCTGTGTTGGATGCTCAGGTTACTCACAGATGTGGAGTAAAATGCTTTTTAGCAATTATTTATGGATTAAAATTTTAAGAAGTAAAGAAATTCTTAAGTAGTAACGTCAAACAAAAGAGTTGTATTTTCATTGCTTGTTTGCAGAATTATACATTGACCATGACATGTTATGACAAAACTTAATTGAATGGATGCTATGACTAGTATGAAATGATGCCCTTTGACATTTTCAAGGATTTAATCAGTGGATCTTGTTTTTAACAATCTGTCATGAATGGGACTGATATCCTGTTTAAAATTTGTTGGTGCACGATAGCATTTTATGGGAGTGTTTGGCCATGGTGAAGGAATGTTCTCTTCAGAGTTTCATTCTATTCTCCTATAAAAGGTGGATGCTGACTGTTCAAGGTGAATTAGGCAACTTTTTTGTGTAAAATCCATTTTTTAATGTCAATGAGGGAAGAGGCAGCCACAAAACCTAAAAAGTGACATTTTCAGACATACTTGGTGGCCCCTATTAACCTGTGCTCAGCTTTTATGTGATGTGTCACGGGTCGCACCCATTGACTGCGAGCATGGCTGAGTCCCGTCACTGCCGCAGCTGTGGCTATGGCATTTTTGTGAAGTTTAAAGGATGAGAATACAGTGGTAAGCAGAGACCACAGTATTTAGATCAGAGGTGTCAAACTCATTTTAGTTGAGGGGCCACATACAGTCCAATTTGATCTCGAGTGGGCCAGACCAGTAAAATCCCAGCATAATGACCGTAACGCCAACATCAACTCCAAAAGTTTTCCTTTGTTTCACTGCAAAAATATACACGTACCTTCTGAAAATCTTTTTGTAAATTTTAAATTATGAGCAACCTTAAAAAAAACAATATTCTACCTCAGTGTATAATTTACACACGTAAAGACAGAGAACAGTTTGGGTGCTTGACGGTGTTGTGCGCGACCTTTAGTGGACAAATTTGGAATGGCAGTACATTTTCATTGAAATATTATATATATATATATATATTTGTGTATTGTCTTGCAAGGCTTGGTGTAAAGCTTGTGAGGGGGCTCTCACACCGACCTGAGAAATTTAGAGGAGTTTGGAGTTTCATCAGAGCTATGTCGCTGTCGTGGCTCCTGTGGTTGTAGTTCTTGTTGTAGATGATCTTCTCCACGGCGTATCCCGTGTGCTGAGCCATTTTAGCAGAGCTGCGTGTGACAATGCCGGCATATACCACCCAGCTGGACACCTGAGGGAGCCTGTAGCTGAAATTCATGCACAAAGAAAACGAGGCGGACGCTGATAAGGGAGGCCTGTCACATGACCAGCGCAGATGTTCACAACTGATTGTTGCCGCTCACAGTCGGTGTAACCTCTGACCTTTTGGCGCACACACGGTCCGCACTCTTACTTGTGAACACAATGGGCTGCTGTGACGACCCACTGACTGGTGATGATGGAACCCCCACAGGTGTGGCGGTTGCTGTAGTAGAGGCTGACTTGCCACGGCCACCTGCCCAGCGCCGCCTCCACTCCCCCGATTATCCTGGGCGACTTTGCTCGCGTCCCGCACTCTGTGGAGGGATCCATTCATCAAACAGTCCAGTTGAATTGGTCAGAAAGTGCCGCGGCAAGTGCCATCAATCTTTTCCTCTGCCACTGATATAAGATTTTTTTTCCCCCTAAGAACTCGAGGGCTATGTGCAAAGTCAAACAAAAAGTGAAGTTTAATTTGCTCACCAAAACATTGCAAAGCGATAACCTTCCCTGTGACACAGCTCCCCCTAAATGAAAATAAATTGTGTCACTAATGATGCATAATTAATGCGTTAGTTGCTAGTTTCCTCGGCGTCATTATGAGATGTCCACAGACAAATTGCTTTACCTGAACTGCCACATATTCTCCAGGCTGCTCCTTTGCTCCGAGGTAATTTGTATAAAACCATCCGTGTAGTTTGGCCCGATGTCAGTGAGATTCACCCCTTTATGCTTGGTCAGTCTGGCAACAGAACATATGCAAAATGAGTGGGAGTGAGTATGAAGATAATTCAGATTCATGGGGTGTGAAGCAAGATTGCAAATGAGGCATTAGCAGAGCATAAATAATCCCATCCTTCAGCCTCAAGAAAGCAGGCGGAGATTAGACCAAAAGACGGGGAGTGAGTGGGCGCTCGGATCTCTGTCATGCTGAGGTATGGTGTGTGATAATGTCAGGGATGCGCACCTCAGATAACCCAGCTGTCTGCAGACCAGCGTCCCCAGCGACGAGTTCCACCTCTCGTAACACACGGGCAGCCAGGTGGGCAGCTTCCCCAGCTGGATCTCCAGGAGGGAGTTCTCTGGGCTGATCCTGTAAAACACTGAACCTGATTGATTGAAAATCCCTTCAGAGACCAGCTCCTGGTAAATGGTAATGAACAAGCCACCCCTATATGAGTGGGAAATAATTAAGGGGTAAACATGACCATCTATGCTAATGCAGTCAATACAATCGCATCGTTATGTGTGATGTTTCGGTGTCAGTCAATGGGCGTCTCTCAGGAGTGAACAAACGGCATCAAGAAGCGGTTGATGAATATTCATTTTGTTGCTGTTTGAAAACACGGAATCACCTATGAGGTCAACTGCCATCCAGCAGAGTGACTCGCATGATAATGAGCTTTGTGACCACTCAACCCTCACGCGGTTTATTTATTCATAAAATACAGAATTAGATGCCCGACACTAACAAACTCCAAGCAGAGGAAGGAACACAGACCTTTTCTGGGGTCAGAGATGGAAATGTCCTCCGTCACATTGCAGAAGGACGTCTCCTTTGTGTCCCCAAGACCCACTGCACTTTGCGAGGATGAAGGCTTCAGGAGAAGTTTTACTATATGTGGTAAATATATAGTTAGTCTGCCGCACAGTATGCATGTCTCTAACATATATTCGCGTCTTATCCGAGAAAAAATGGAATCAAGTGCAGCAATACTTATTGTTTTGTTTTTTTAATCTCAACTGAGAATCATCAGATGTGTTTTAGGTGATGTCAGTACAGCAGAGCAGTCAGGTTAGAGACGGAGTTCATATGGAAAGCAGAATCATTTCAGGAAAGTGGTCCAAACACACTTGCTCTGCACAGTCGGTGAAATATAAATGAGAATAATAATTATTTTCAAATCTATACTACATCCTGCCTGACTAGCAGACCATGCTCATATAGCATCAGCCAATATCAGCTTGTCGCAGTCATCGCGGTATTGACAAGTAAGATTTGTTAATACATCAAAAAGCGAACTCTTCCGCTCAACATATCTTGACCCGAGTTATTCAACTATATCTTCAGAAGTATTCGTTGTGCCTTTAGGCTTAAAATGCTCGGCACGTTAGTTTCCAAATTTTGCTTCAATTCATTGATGAACTGAACTTCTGATGGTTCCAGCATCATATCACTTTCGAATTTGCATCAAAGCTTTCATGCGGGGGAGTGAATCAATGTAACGTTAAAAGTCCTCTTTCCGGTTACTGATAAGCTCATTTAGCGATTCCCTTTCAGACAGAGTGACTCACCTAGAAACCAGACACCTACAGCTAAACCTCCCAGGAGCCCGAGTGCACACAGCGCTGCCAGCAGCCTCACCAGCCTGTGAGCTGAAGCAACAGTTAAGACCCGGGTTAGCCCCCCGCTCATCCCAGATATGTGCCCAGAGAAATGATTAAATGTCAGATATAGAGCTCGTTTAAGCAGAGGTAGAGATGAACGCTCTATACATGCACAGCACATACGAGTTCAATCACTGTCACCCAATATATTCTTACATAGTCTGCAGACTGAGTCTGATCAATTCCCTTTAAAAAAAAATTTTTTTTAGAAGGTCTTTTTTTTTTACGTTTCTTCTGCTCATGAACACTAATTGCTAATTGCTGCTGCAGCCCGAGGTTCGATGCTCATCAGGTCTTTCACTGCACCGCTGGATCTTACCATGAGGCGTAGAATGAATCCCTTTAAACCAACCCTGCACTCTCTGGGTCCCCACGGCTCCTGCAGTTTTCTCTGAGGGAAAGGGATGACTGACAGCCGTCGGGTTCTCGATCACTGATAATGTGTCTCCATCCGGACTCTATAGGAATTAGGAGCAGCAGCATCAGCTCTTGATCACATCTTGTCCCAGTTTTTCGAAAGTTTGTGACAAATGCGACCGAGGGACCATCTGCGCCCTGACAACTTTGCACCTGCATTGCTCTGTCAGGTTTAATTAGGAGCACTGTAATCCTGGATATTTGCTGCCACTGACCAGTCCAGGTGGATGGAGCTGCAGCTGTGTATGTGTGTGTGTGTGTGTGTGTGTGTGTGAGGCTGAAGCCTTGACATTCATGTTCGATTTAATGAGTTTTCAACACACTGCTGCTGTCCTCAGAAAGTTCGGTTTCTTTTCCGCAGTGTGTGTGTAGGGTTTCTGTACTCACCGTCCCAGAAGCATCTGTTCAGGTAGACAACATTATCGATAGAATAACTTTGACTATAATGAAGTGCTCCACACTATAGATGTGACAGCAGACTTGGAATTATAGTACACAGTCTAAATATATACTGTACCACCTGCTCTCCTCTTATTACCGCAGCACCTCGGTGCAATGAGACGTGTAATTTTGGCTTGTGGAATTAAAATGTGTTATGCGAAGTGCAGGAGCAGTTTAGAAAGAGACGGCAGGTGCACATCTTGGGTCATGCAATGCCCATGCCCATGAATGGTAGAAAGTTTGACAGATGCAATGTGATGCAACTCTGCAGTGAGCTCAACATGTGTAAACAGCAGCTGTTGGCACAAATTGGTGGAGAGCAAGTGAAGCTAACAATGTGTGAGGGGTGTAGTTGTCAGTGAGGCTTACGTTAGACAGATGGACCAAGGCGCTGTGGATAGCTTATTCCCCCACTTACCATTTTCTCCCCGGTCCGAAGGAAAAGGCAGCGGCGTCCGCGTTCATCTGTAGGCCTGCGCTGGAGGTAGAGAGGTCTGTCCCGCTCGCAGAGGACGCACCATTTGCCATTTAACAGAATGCAACTCTGGATTTTCCCTTCACAAAGAGACAATGAGGTCAGCAGTGGTGCAGAGAATGAGGCTGTTGTTTGTCCGGGGGGGTTGGGGGGGCGGTGGCCATGGGGCCTGTGGAAGCTGAACCAGGTCTTTGTCGGGGAGGGGGGCATCTCCAGAGATACCTCCAAGCCGACCATTGATAGTACACGGGGAGGGTTGCTAGGTAACACTTTTTACCTCTGCCAAAAGAGCGTCCATTTTCACCTGAGACGTGTTATTACCTGACAGTTTGTAGGTTCTGAGAAAAGGTCATTATTGCGGATTGTTGAAAAGTCTCACATCACGTCAATCCCCATCATCTGGAATCCAAAGCTGTGTTGTCTCAGCACTCAAGAACAAGATGAAGTCTGTTCTGTCGGCCGGCTCACAGATGACTTTCTCCTCTCTCTGCCCCCCCCCTCCACCCTCCTGCCTACTCACAGTCTCACTGTTATTTGACAATATTGTCTGTCTCTGTATCATCACCTGAGGTGAACAGGTGGCTTCAAACACACAGCCTTAAAATAGCAAAAAAATAATTAACGAGTACGCAGAGGATGATGTGGTGTGATTTGAAGCGAGAAAGCACTTCAGAGAGAGAGGGCGCGCAAACCCTGTCTTAATTCCCTGAAAGATGTATGATTTTTTAATTGGTTTGAAACAAATAATTAGATTGTGATAGCAAGAGGAAAATTAGACACAAAGGTTATTGATGCATTTTCCCACACGAGTGATGTGGGATTAGTGAGGGTCCAGGTGAAGGGAATAACTGCCAGCAAGAAAATTCCTCATCTTCTCACTGACAGGCCTGAATCCCCGAAATGGCCCAGATCTATTTGGCTCATCTAACAGATGTCATGGAATTATTTAGAAATCAAACACAGAGTAATGAGCATTGCAGCACCGGCATAAATTGTGTGTGATGGATCAACACCTGAGATTGATATCACTGGGGTTGTGAGGTTAATAATGTTTGGTAATTTTCTGCGGCACTGGTAAACAGAGGAGCATGGAGGACCTCACGTCTCCCTCTCCTGGTGAAATTCCTCCACAGCAGGGCAACGGCACAGTGATTCATACAGCTGATTCAACACCCATTAACTGCACTCAGTTTGATTGACATTTTAAGAAAATAAAGGAGGTAGTTTTGTTTCAGCAATATGTCCTTTTTACACTTTATCATAATTTTTAGTCCTTAATTATCCAACTGGCAACTTCATATTTCAATTCCATCTTTAGGCAGATTAACAAAAAGGAAACCATTCAAATGACTCCTCACCTCTGAATAAAAAAAGGAAAGCATAAAAGCCACACACGTTTTGCACTTGGTGGTTATTCATTGCTGTAGTAGCGCTAGAACCATAATAGTTTGATACAACAACCTTGCAGCGCACCCTGTATTTTACGAAGGTTGTAATGTTCATGCTTGGTTTCAGAGAACTTCTCGATTCAGGTATTTTCGGAGCTGTGTGCCTTGGTGCTGTATTATTGTCTTGACCCATTTCTGCTCAATTGATGAATACGTTAACTTATCCAAAGAAAAATAACTGGAATGTCCGTTGTGAATACTGTATTCCCAAATTAGCTACAACTTCGCTGTTGTTCTTTCAGTGTAACTTAACCTAAGTTAATTAAATATCCTAAGTACAAAGAGTTCGGCCAACACAACACAAGTCAAATTAATTACGTATTAGCCACGTGTGGAGACGTAATGTATGAAAAGAATTTTTACATTAATTAAAAATAATCTTAAGTTATGGGTGTTGTTATGCTTTTTCCTCTCGCAGATCTGTGTCTTTCTCACACACACACACACACACACACACACACACACACACATTTATATCAGTGTTTCCCTAACATTCTATTGGTCATTTAACTTTATCTTTCCTTTAAAACAGGTCTACACTGTGTTCCCTCATTAAACATGTTATTCATCCTATTTACACGTCAACATGTCGTTTCTGTATAACACTATTCACTAATACAAACTGTTATATCTATCTATATACTATATATGTATATATATATATATATAATATTACACAAAATATGAATTTAACTGTACATTTTACACACACACACACACATATATATATATATATATATATATATGTATGTATGTATGTATATATGTATGTGTGTATAATGTAACTACAAATCATATTGATAAGATATTCAGTATAGATAGACAGACAGATAGAAGTTTGTACAGCAATTTCATGACATGCCATTCATTCATTAAAGGTTTGATAATAGTGTGAAAAATACACAAGGACACTCGGACACACATGTAGATAAAGCATACTATTGCTGTAATTGAATGTCATAATAATATTACAGATATTATTTGTCATTCTACTGTACATATCCACACAGTACAGGTATGCTGTGTTTATCTACATATCTATACACACATATATCACAACTTTGCATCAGGATATTTATGAGTTAAAGGTGCAGTGTGTAAGATTCTGGTCCATTTTTTTCTATTCATATAAATAGAATTACAAAACAATTATATAGACATTTTTACAAATATATATGCACCCAAACGTGTGCTTTTTACCTAACCCTAAAATCAGGCCTTTAACGTATATTTACACGAGGAACGGGTCCACCCTATGGGGGGCTGCCATGTTGTTCCGGCATCCCAGAGTGGACGTACTAAACATCCTTTGAGCTTCCATGACAACAGAGAGCTACCATTGGTTCCTCTGCATGTTCGAATGGAAAGGGTGAGGTGATGGATACAATATGTGACTTCACCAGTAGATGTCACCAGATTTTACATACTGTACTTTTTATGTATATTCATCAGTTTACGGGCTTCAACACAGAGCCAGAGGCTCCTTTGATTCGGACGTGTTTGAAGACTGCTGTTCACGTTATATATTCGTTGCTGGACGGCGGTGGGATGCCAACTTGATGCCGGCGTTCAAGGCGGTGGGAGAAGATCCACCCGCTTCTCTGCGAGAGACGGGCTGGTACAAACGTCCACTCGGACAGGATCAGCATCCACGGCAGTGGAAACAGCATTTGCGTCCACAGCCGAGAAAGGCGTCAGATAAGGACAGAAACGCCGCTGTCGATTCACTCTCATCTATGTACTCTCCTGATGCAAAATGTGAATGTGCTGCTGCGCTCCTATGACTGGCTTACGTTATATATATATACATATTTATACGCACAGGCCTCTCTTTGGTTTATTATTGAAGAAACCAATGCACCGTGCATTGTGTTGCATCAATACTATTAACATGGTGCTCATTATGTTGTTATTGATTTAAATTTCAAACTGATAAGGCCAAGTAAAGACACACTGGGTGCAGTCAGCGCAAGCCCTACCTAATGTTATCATCATATAAACCCTCAAGTCCGGTAAACTGCATACACCGTCGGACAAGCACAAAGATCTACGTCACTAAACTCCGCATCAAAAGAGGAAGTGACTGCGTTTTGGCTGATATTGTTATTTTCAATGAGACTTTTAAATTCCTGAGTAAACCTCTCCTTTCGAGCGCATCGGGGGTCGGGTTGTCCCAGACGACGCGGACTCCCCAGTGCGGACCGCTTTCATTCATTTATTCATGCAGCGCGCTCTGAGGCTCACTGTGAGGGGGGCTGGCTGCAGCCCCGTTTGGAGCGGTATCTGTCTCTCCCTCGGCTCTGAGGGGGAAAAGCTGTCGGCGCTTGGTGTCGTGAGATTTGATCAGTTCCACTCTCATCTCGGCCGTTAGTACACGTGCCACTCTCTGTCCAAACCCTGAGCATCAGATGCACGAGTCTGACTGAACGGCAAAGCGGGTTTGCTTGTTTTCCAGTGTTCAGCAGCCAGCGTTTGTTCCCACCACTGTTTGTTGAAGTCCCACCACAGCGAAGCATTCGCAAACGGATGTATTGATGTTTTCCTTTTGTCGTCACAGTCGCGTTGTCGAGGCTGTCGGCCGTGACGTCTCTGCAGAGGCGGCCATTAGGGTGTGGACTGCCCACACACGTGGGCACAGTAAACCCACAGTCCAAACACACAGGTGGATGACTTTTCGTCTTAGACTCCCACTACCAGGTGAGATGGCTGTAAAAGCCAATTCGTGAGCAACACTTGTCCAGATACATCCCTCTAAAATGGCTCCAAATGAATCTTTAGTTAAAGGTGTAGTATGCAGGATTTTCCTCAACCTGTCAACTTATACGGAAGTAATCCATCTCAGTCATCTTTTCTAGGTGCGTAATGATGTGTGACATTCAAAAGGAATCAAAAGCATGCGTTGAAAGGTTCATTGCGAAGGAGTTTGCGATATCTACTGGTCAAGCCAGATGTTGCAGACGCGTACTCCTGAGTAGGAGAAGCTATGGAGGCCTGCTGTTATTATTATCACTCGAAAGGTATTTAGTCATGTCCATTCTGGGCTACTGTAAACACATGGTGGGGCAACATAGCAGCCACTGTGGAGAGGCCGTGCTCCTGGTGTAAGTATAAAGGACACAGTCAGGGATATGTAAACAACAGTGGATACATTCAGGTGGTCCTGTAGCGATTAACCTCAGTGCCACCCACTGGATATTTAAAGGTCGCAGTTTCAAACTCCTGTTAATGGGCAATAATACATTATTACTTTCATATTGATAATTTGGTTCAATTCGTATTCAATTTTTTTGCAGTGATTCTTGATATCATTTTACTCCTAGTACATCTCGGATAACTCTTTTTCTTTTTTTCCACTGTGTATTTAGCTTAGTTGTTTCCTAGCATGGACATTATAGTCAAGCTTATCATATCTCAATCATAAGCTAACAGCAGAGTTATCAAACTCTTGTTTTAATACAGTTTGTGGAGAGGGCACATAGTAAAGGTACATTGCTTTTCTTTTCAGCATCTTGAGCAGGTCTAACTTTATATGTAATCCACCCAGTGTGGCAGAAGCTCAATATCTTTTTATTCATGCTTTTTTTTGTTATATACACTAACTGCAGATTTGAACACTATCGCACCTCTGTTCAGGACTCTAAAAGAAAGCTGATGCCCATCATTGCCAGAATGATGGGTTTTTATCTCATAATAAAATAAATATATTTTCTGCACCAAAGTTTTCATCTTTTTACATTAGGAACATTTGTAAGTGATGTACCAGTAAACCCACTGCTCTCATCACGAACCCAGTCTCACATGGAGGGATGGGGGGGGGGGGGGGGGGGGGGGGGGTTGTGCTCCACAGTAATTGGGATTTGTTCCACTTGGAGATTGGACAGGTTTAATAAAAAGTGTTTCAGTTCGGCCTGGGGCCGTAATAATTTTGCTGTTTGAGGTGTGTCGTTATAATCTCCAGTTAACTTTTATGAGATTATGATAAGAGAGTTTTTCCATCTGAGGAGAATTTGTTATTGACCCAGCATGAAAACAGCTTCAGCTACTGTTTGGTTTGCTCAGCTCTGAATAGAAGAATCAAAGGGTCAGGATCAATAATGTGCCACATAAGTCTGAGAGGGTATTTTAAAAAATAGAAAAATTAAAAAAATTAATAAAAGGGCAAAGGTGCACAACAGTATGACTGTGGATACAATTGTGATGTTAATCACATCATGATGTTAATCATTCTCTGGTTTAAGGCTGCGACTTACAACTATTTTTTTTAAATGAATGAATCTGTTGATCAAACATTGTCATGGTATATTTTTTGGTATTCAGTTTCTAGCTATACATCCTGTTCATATCCTATCATTATCCGTAGTGCATTATAGTGAACAGTTAATTTATTGCACCCACTTTAGGGAAACTGCGCTGTGCCTTCAAACAGACCCCATTCATGGATTACCCAATTAGTTGCCAACGATCTTAACAATCAATTTTTCGTCAATTAGCTGTTGCAGCCCGATCCCGATCTGGCCTTTAAGAAGGTTATTTGTCTAGTGTTTACTGTGTCCTGACCCAATCGAGTCCTCAAGAAGGAAAACAAACCCTCTATAAGCTCCAGGTCGTGATTCAGCACAGACGGAACCTACTGATCTTTATCCATCTACACACACACACACACACACACACACACACACACACACACACACACACACACACAGTCAGAGCCAGGTCTTCTCTGTGTGATTCAATCACTGTGTTGCTCTGCTGGCTGCCTGTGAGCTCTGCCTTCTGTGGAGCAGTGAAATCCTCTGAGACACAAGACCCTCACACTGAATATCAGCTGTGGTAGCATACTGCCCTCTTGTGGCCAGTGTGAATACCTCCATGTTGGATTTGCCATTGGCCAGAATGAAACGTTTATTAATTATGGTGTAAAATATAGATCAGTGTCATGTTTATTGAAAAGCTTGAAATCTGCCACGGCAACCAACATTTTATACACCTCAGGTTTGTTGTAAACGCACAAGGGAGAGGGATGGGTCACACTCTGTGACAAATGGAGATGAATTATGTGAGGAAAAAAGTCTCTTTTTTTTTAGTGCAGCTGTGTTGGTCGGTGAGCCTCTTATAGTTTTTGACAACTATTTAAATGTGATGCTTTGTTGCACAGCATATTGTAATTACAGGACAATAGATCTGTGACAGGCGTTTACACGAGTATGGCCTCATCACGGTTCCCTAAATGGAATGCAGTTGTGTCTCTATTGGAAGTGGCAGGAGGAATAAATAGCTGTCATGTATGTGTTTGTGTCTTGTCTTGTAGAGGCTAATGATAGTGAGGGTGGGTAAGAGTAGAGCTGCTCCCCACCAGATGGTGGGTAATGTGGTTTGCCTTAGCTGCCCACCACGCTCGCTCTAATTAAACAGAGGAGATTACATTAACTCTGGCTCCCACTCAATCTGCTCCGCCACTGAGTGTGGTGCCGGAGTGGAGGCCGGGTTGAGACTGGAAGTAGAGGGGTCACAGAGGTGGGTTTTCAATCTCTCGCTCTTTAAAAAAAAATTTTTTTTTTTACTTCAAAGCTAATTCCTTATTTATTGCATAATCTCTTTAAAAATGTTTCTGACCATATGGTTGGATTATGACCGCTGATGACTTTAAATGTCTTTCAGCAAGACATGGTCCTTTTTGACCTCAGCATATGACACTTAAAACAGATTATGTAGACGGTAAGACAAAAACCACTCATGGTAATGATTCATGGAGCAATAAACAATGCATCTGATTATATCAGGGATGTAATTAAACAAATGAATAGATCGTTTTTTTCTCTAAATGAATATATAGATAATATATAAAGTAAAGTCATTTAATTAGACATTATCACAGGGGAATGAATACTTGATTTTTAGAGTAAATAAAATGGCTTCTCTGCTAAAGGTGGAGTTTGCAAACTGTTTCATGAAATAATAATAATAAAATAATTGATTCTTTGTTAAAAATAATAGTATTTGACTATTAAACTTAATCCTCAAAAATGTAATTATTTTTATTGTACTGTGCATCGTACGCAAGACTGACTGAAGAGGTGAGGTGGATTCCAACTGAGGGAAGGTTCATAATATTTCTATGATGTGAGGAGTTTACACTGGTCTTAGCAGCTAGTCGCTTCTACAATATTTAGGATTTAGTGACACTTGGTGGTGAAGTGGCACGTTGCTGCTGAATATCTGTCGCTTCCAATCATGTTAAAGAACCTATGATAGCGCTCAGTTCTCATTCAAATGTAATTTGTCCGTTTTGGGCCACCGGTGGAGCGACATGGCGTTGAGAGGACCTGCTCCTGAAATGACAACATAGGACTCAGCTTCCACCTTCACCTGATCACACAGTATAAATGTGTATGTTATATGTATGTAGGGTAAACCATTGTATTTGAAATACAAATATAATTGTATATTCCATTGTATTCTGCCAGTATAAATGGAAATAGGTTTAGCTAAATCTTGCACAAAGGATCCTAAATGTTTGAAAACGATTTAATACATCTACTCATCCATCTTTGGAAACAGCTCAATTCCCCACCTTGCACGAATGTTGCTAAGGGTCTTGTTACTTGCTGCTGTGTCTTAAGCGAGTCGGGCGGGTCTGTTTGTCAAAGAAAATTCTGCTCCCTTGCCAACAAGTCTGTGCTTTGCATGCTTCATCTCTCACCTGGCTCACAGCCATTTGTGTTTATGCTCTTGGAGCATGCCTGTCAAACTCATTTTAGTTCAGGGGCCAAATTCGCTCCTATTATATCTCAAGTGGGCCGGACCAGTAAAATCATATGATGATCGCATGATGATCTATAAACAAGAACAACTCTCTACCTTTTGTTTTAGTGCAACAAAAGTACAAGTACATTCTGAAAATGTTTCAATGTCTTTTTTTAACTAAACATTATGAACAACCTCCAGCATGAGCACTTTGATCGCTCCTACTTTTCTCAAAAAAATTGAAGTTGAGGTCTTTTCTTTCATTTGTTCACTTTGCAGTGTCATCCTGCAGGCCGGTTCTGGCCCATGGGCTGCATGTTTGACATCCTTGCCTTAGAGTCTAAGGCATAATTAAGAAGAGTCTAAGGCTTAGACTCTTCTTAATCATTTCGCCATTAGTTAAATATGTGTCAGCTCCAAAAGCAAAGTGTGTTTTTTTTTCTCCTTTGTTAATTAAAAAATCTGTTTATGAGACACTAAGAAGCAAGTCATCAAACATTTCTACAAAAAAATCTGTTTGTTTAGTCTTGTTTATCTTAAACTTCTAGTTGACCTGCTGTCCAGTGTCGAAAGCTGGCGAGGTGAACTGGTCAGTCTTCTTCTTGGCATCAGCAGAGTTAAGCCTACGTATGTATTGAAACGGCATTTAAACATATATTCACACTGTTTACACCGTTGGACATACACTAAGTGGGAATACGTGAGCGGAGTCACACACTGTACCTGAGATGAAGCTGAAAGTCCCTGCGGTGAGGTGCAGCATGCTGAATTTGAAACATTAGAAAACCAGACTACATAATTATTGTACAGAGAAGCTGTGAGGCTTGAGTTTAGCTGAGGGGGGTTGAAGTCGTGGCGCTCAGAAACAAAATAGACAATTAAACATTGACAGCATTTTCACCGTCTCCTTTATGGGCAAAGTAAGAGGCAAATTTAAAAGCTCGGCCCCAAGGGCATCGGCTCGGCATTAAAAAGCGAATATCAAAAACAAAATGTAGCGTAATTCCGAGGTCTCGCTTGCACCGTGCCGCTGCGCAGAGGCAGACCTGAGAATGCGATTCTTCACTCCTTTCACATCTGGAATAGACCACAGAGCAGCTGTGGCTCTGGCACCGTGCCATCAGGGGTCACCGCTGAGCCCTGGAGTGACTCCAGCTGTTTGCAAGTAGCCCAGATGACTCAGAAACTCCATAAACAGCTTGAGATTGTGAATGTTTGTGGCAGCAGCCAATAAACCGTTAAGAGGGATCAGTGGCATTGGCTTTGTCCCGATGATGGGCAGAGCTGCCGCAGAGCTGTAAAAATGAAATGTTCAGGTTGAATTAGGACTTCAGAGGCCATGGAGAGAGGAGTGATACCGTGCAGCACTGATTCCCCCAAGGGATACACGAGCCTCAGGGACATCTGTGAAGTCTCTGTGCTGCATGTGGAAAGACCGGAGCTTAACTCATTTGAAAAAGCTCGTTGGCATGCGAGTGATGGAGCCAGAACGGGCGGCTAAATGTAATGAATCGGCAGCAGGGGTAAAATGGTTGGAGCTGATTGAGAAAAATAATGGATACATGATTGTCGGAATAATGAGATCAAGATGTTAGAAACATACTCGGCATAAATGGCTTCTTGCATAGTTTGAAATGAGAACGTTATTTAAGGACAGACAATACGACAACTCTGTGTCTTGCTGCCTCCTCCATGTTAGTGAATGGGACACACAATGTCCTCACATCAGTCCATTTCAAAGATACTTTCTCATTATGTATGGACTGAAATTACTACAATTTCTTTTGAAGGTGCAGTGTGTAAGATTTGGTGACATCTAGAGGTGAAGATGCATATTCTATCATCACGTCACCCTCACCCTTCTGAGCATGCAGGAGAACCTGTGGTAGACTTCAGTTGTCACTAAAACTCAAAAGATGTTCAGTATGTCCACTCTGAGCTACTGTAAAAACAGAGAGAGGACCCGCTCCTCATGTAAATATACAACAATGGGCTCATTTAAGGGTAATGGAGAATAGATAAAACATTGAAGTTAATATAAATTCATTAAAATGTCGGTATGTAATTGTTTTGTAATATTTTTAGTTGTGACAAAAATGGCCGAAATTGTACACATTGCACCTTTTAAACAGAACACTGTCTATAAATTGTGTTTTTATGAGTCTATGTCATTTAAATGTATGAATTGTTGATTCTATTAAGATAGAATGAGCCCGTTATATTTTCATTAAAAGTAGATTCTCGCCCAGAATGGACAAACTAAACACCTAACTGTTTACTGCACCCAAAAAAAAGCCATTAAAAAAGTTTGAATGATAACTGAACGCTACCATAGGTTTTTCCACGTGCCTGGTGGCTTATGGTGAGATTACGTACATTCAGCTTCAAAATGCAACATCCCCATGAGATATCACTGCATCCTACACACTGCACCTGTTAAACTTTCCGATCACACACCTGAGAATGACAAACTATATATATTTTTTTTTTATCACAAGTGTTTGTTCACAGCTGAAGTTAGTGTAAGATTCACAGCTGAGTCTGACTCGCAGTTAATGGAGCTCTTTTGCATTCCCGGGATCTTGATACCACCACTCTATTTACCGATCAGTGCTTTGTAGTTTCGGGTTCCAGAAAACAACCGTGGCACAAGATGGCAGTATTTGTATATGCTGTGTACTTTGGCTTCAATTGTAAGGAGTGAGGAAACGTACATTGTCCATATTGACCCGAACAGTAAAAAGTGCTGACAAGACCAAACACTGTTTCATCAAATACAAGTAATTATAGTAGCACACACTTTAAAGGTCCAAGTAATTTCATTGATACTATGTAAAATAGTGAATGTATGCATACAGGTGCCGTAGAATAAGCCCTTTATATTTACATTAGGAGCACATCCTCCCTTCAGAGTCTGCCATGTTGTTAGAATAGCCTCGAATGAAAAAGAAACGAACCCTTATTAGGGTTTAACAATCACTGAAGGCTACTACAGGCTCTCCACATGCTTTGAAGGGAGGAGTGAGATGAGGAGTAGATGCAATACTCAACTTCACCACTAGATGCCACCAGTTTCTATGGACACAGGGTTGTGATATGTTCATGTTGTGACTCCTCAAACAAAATAATGCTACATTTCTTTTAAAGCAGCAGAAACCATGAGCAAATGAGACAGGATGCATAAAATAGTAAATCGTTTTATTTTTTTTTTTAATACCATGCCACTGAACACTGACGCATACAGAGTTTGTGCCTGAATCCACACTGAGAAAACACTTTCACACACTGTGTTACAAAGCTGTAATGAAGAGGGATTTTACTGCACACATGGCAAGAAGAACAACCCTGATTGGATACCAGGTCGAGCTTTGATCTGGCCCTGAGGTAGACAGACATTGACATAATCTAAACAATGCTAATCACATCCTTCTAGGACACATCAAATAAAAGGACATCTGCATTATCACAACATAGAAAGATCAAAGAAAAAAACCCTTTTCAAACAAAAGTGCTTCTATTTCTTTTGGTCCACCGAGGAAATCCATTAATAGTGCATGTTCATGTAGGATAGATACAGTGAATGTGTGTTTTCATGGCAATGAGTGTTGGTGGCTACTTAAGAAGGCATCGGTAATGCCCACAAGACGCCAAGATTTGCTATACACTGTTTTCATCCAAAGATCTCAGACCATTGTCACTTTGAAGGAAACAATTTGCGACGAGCATGTAACTTTTACATCAAAATTGCGCGGAACTTGCATCAGAGTATCGGCCACCATCACTCGATGTTGCTTCCAGTTGCAATGTTCAGATAAAGTGGATCTACATGGCAGTCTATCTTTAATTAAGTAACAATAAACAAACACCCAGAAACAACTACCAACAGCACAGACCCATGTACTCAAGCACATTGATGCTCTACTTATAAAAGAGGCACAAGGGAGGGATCTTAATCAAATCAGAGACTTATAAAACACACACTTTTAAGATGTTTCTCAAATCATACCAAATGTAAACAAATAGCAAATTACTGTAATACAAAAATACAACATGTTTAGATCTATAAGGCCTGTGCTAGGCTCACATTAGGGAATAACATACCATGACAGTTTGTACATTACAGCTACACTACGACTGACAATAACCTGCTCATAGTGATTCAACGTCAGAATTTTCATTTCATGTTTTGTTAAAAAAAACAACTTGTCATCTTTTCTGTGATTTTCTTTGAGAAAATTCTGCTTCTGTGTTTTTTCATAAGACATCCATATATTGTTGATGATTTAGAAAACTACACTTAAAAGCCACGTTGAGGCTCTTTGCATTTTTTTTTCAACACTTTTTGACCATTTAAAATATGATTTGTTAGAAAAATCAAAAATAAGAGGAGATGAAGAATTTGCAGTAGGTTTAAAACAAACGGTGAACAGTGGAGGAGAGGTAGAGCTCGCTCTACTAGAAGTCATCCCATGAGACGCCGCCTGCGTGATGAAAACCAGCACATATTTGGTAACAAATAAACCACATATAAATAGCAAAACCTATTACATTGCAAACTCGTACTGTGAGCCAGTTACCTTGGAACAATACACCCACTGCAAGAAAGACAAGGCAATTAAAGAGATCAAGCTCATGAGGTCAAAACGTGGCAGCCATTCAAGTAAAACATGCAGAAAATAAACAACTCCAAAATAAAAGTCCAACAGCAAGGGGGGAGAGACAAAAACAACAGAGAGGTCACGGGAAATCAGGAGGGAAAGTGTCGGAAGGTTCAGCCAATCAAGCCTCCGTGGAATTATTTTCAACATCTACTGCACAATCATAGAAGATGACTTGTGTTTAGCAATCAATCCAAAAGCTCCTGCTACACACACAAAAGTCAGCAGTCACGGCCATTGTGGCATTGATTTTAACCACAGTGGATCCATTAGAGATAGTTGTGGTTGTTATTATTATTATATGTGAGGTGGAGAAATCGATGTCTGTGTTTGCTCAAAGGCTGAAACAATGAAGACATCAGGAAACTGTCAATTATCTCTTTTTGTTCGCAACATTTCCTGTTGCTCGACGTGTGAGAATTTGTTTTATTATAATTGTCAAGCGAGTCTCTTTGGACTGACACAACTTCAGGGACTGTCTATTGACATTGTTCTCTTTTTTAGGACGTCCTGGTGAAAAAATTGCTGATGATTGCTATCGGCAGCCCGAGCATGTAGACACATTTGTATCCATGCTCGCACGCCTTGGTTGTCTGGTGAAAAACCGTTTGTCTCTCACATTAACCTCCCACTACTCTATTTTTTTATTTTTTTATTTTTTTTCCCCAGTTCATCCAAAAAAGTGTTTCTCTCCAAACCATGAAGAATCGTTGAATCCTTCATCTTTAAAAATGAACAGTTTCAGGTTTTTACTCTGCTAGATGTGTGCCTGTGTGTGTGTGTGCGCGCGTCTGTGTATGTGCCTGTGTGTGTCACACTGTGTGCATGAGGTCCAAGTCCTGCTCAGACGTAACAGACATACAGGTAAGTCTTTTCTATCCTCCAGTCCGCCGGCACGTCCTCGGGCTTGTGGCCCTTCATGTGCTTCTGCATGGCGGCCAGGCTGGGGCAGAAGTCCTGGCAGATGGTGCACTGGTACGGAGACGCTCCGTTGTGAGTGCGCAGGTGCTTGATCATAGCAGAGTAGTCTCTGGAGCGCTGGTGACACAGCTTACACTCGAATGGCTTCTCACCTGTAACATTCAGCAATACATGATTCACTTTATACCTGGAGTTAAAAGCCTGCCGGGTGAAACCTTATTTCAGCCCTACGACAGTCCACAGTACTCTGTGTGTGCTTTTGATTCAGATGGCTTTCAAGATAACATTAGGCATTGATCAGTCAGTATTATCCATCGTAACATTGGCGTCTGTTGGACCCCAGAGATTTCACGCAGCAATCGGTAAATATGAAGGACGAAGGGAAATTACGCTTATTCAAATTGTTAAATTAATTGGTACATAGCATATCTCTGTAAAAATAATTATGTAATTACCTCTTTAGTAAAATAGCATGAAATTAGGCTAACAAATTTAAATAATTTAGCCTGAGGTTTGTGGAAAACTGTGATGCCCTTCATTGTGAAATACAAATAATCTTTGCAGGACACTACGTAAAGCCAGAAAATATATTCTTAGGACAAGACTTCCAAGTGATCTGATTCCAACAGAAATGGGATATTTACACTTTTCAAAAAGGCTCATTTCTTAATTGCAGGGCTCGATTGAAGGGGGCGTTTTCCTCCGCATGTAAAACCCCATTTAGTTTCCAGCATCAGAACGGTGTGTGTCGTCCTGATTCGAAGCCCACAGTGTTGCCTGTGTTCATATTAATGATGAAACGTAACCCAGTGCAACAGTGCGGCTCTTTGATGTGTTTTTGAACTCTGATGTGCTCCGGGGCTCTGGGGACAGACACGTCAGACTGTGGCTGCAAAGGCAATATTTGTTTCTAGGATCAATTGATTCTTGGCATCTGCCTTTTTGCATGACACATTTACAGATCCATTCAAATTTCGCGCGATTCAGTTTCGTCAAGTCCCTCGGATGAATATCTGGAACGTAAAAATCACATCTCAAACAAGCCATAACAGCCTGCGCGATACGCTGTGTGTCTCGGCTCGTACCTGTGTGTACCCGGTAGTGTGTCTCGAGCTGGTGTTTCAGGCTGAACCTCTTCCCGCAGCCGTTGCACTCGTAAGGCTTCTCTCCCGTGTGGATGCGTTTATGGCCCCTCAGCGTGCCGTCGTCTCTGAAACAGCTCCCGCAGAATTCACACTCAAACGGGTGATCGCCTGAAAACACAGCCGTGTCACAACAGCAGCCACAACACCAGCGCAGCCGGCCCATTATCGTGACAAGCATTAAAGGCTGACTCCGTCCTCGGCACGGCGTGTTATGGCGCATACGTAGCCGCGTAGGTCAAACAGTCACACGGCCCTTTGTGCACATGCATATCAAGCGGGGGAAATAAAGTGCTTTCAGACGTTGCTAATGTTATGACACGAGGACACTCCTCTTGGCTGTCTGCTAATAGCTAATGAAAGTCCTCTGGGCATGTGCTGCTCTGTTCTCTATACTGTAGTTAATCTATTTCTCTCCGAGGCTGAGGGTTTGACTCATCTCCAATGACCTATGTGCCTCATTATCTCAGTGTCCACAGCAACAGACAAGTCAGAGGATACATTGCTCTCCTCATTACAGGCCGAATCTCCCCAATCCCCCACCCCACTACGGAGCAGATGACATTTACAAAATGTTACTTCCAAGCAGAATGGCATACAAACAAGATGCGCTGCCATGGCCAAAACTCCCTTCACTTCTGTCTCTTCACATCAATTATGTATTTCTCCTGTCTAGACATCAAGCCATCCTGACAGCTGGGAGTGTTATTTAAGGTAAAAGAAGAAAGGGGGACATCTTTTCAGTAAATATCTCTCTGTCTCCCGCGGCACTAAGACTCACCCTGGGTAGAACACACAGACGAGTCATTTCCATTTGCTTTTCCTTCAATATTTATTTGGGTTTCCTCTATCATTTCGGGTGAACCACACTAGAACTGACAGCCGTGAATTGCAGAAGCCCGACGGCTGTCTAAGAACCCAAAATATAAACAGGATGAAATTGCCCAAAATATGCACCGGCCATAACGGTACAGTGCTGTCATCAGAGAGGTGAGTCATCTTATAGAAAGGGGGGGAAAAGGAGGGTGGGAGAGGATGCATGCAAATTGACTAAAACCTCAAAGCCAATAACCTCGGGAAATCAACCCAAATACAAAAATAAATGCCGCCGTCTTTCTGCGTTTCTCGGCGTGTGCACGCGTCTCGCGCCGAATGATAGGTTTCGTGACAGGAGATAAGGCTGCAGACGGCGCTGGATGTTTACAAATGATCCATGTCTTACCCGTGTGCGATCGTAAGTGTCTTTTGAGGGTGGTGTGGCTGGGGAAGGGGCGCTCGCAGTGGCTACAGATGTAGCTGTGCATGCCTGCATGGACCTCCATGTGCTGCTGCAGGGCCTTCTGGGTCTGGAAGCGCTTTGCACACAGCAGACAGAACACTGCCATGTCAGTCCCTGGAGAACGCACAAGACACAGACGCACGGTTATTTCAGTACCATACACAGACAGGGCCTTAAGTGGGGAAACTGGGTCACTTCAACTTTGTGTGAGTCCTCTGAGGGAAAAGCTTCTTTCAAAGAGCGAGTGCCTCTACCTAAACCAACTCCCCTAAAAGCCCAGAGGCACTTTCAACTGTGAGTCTTTCTACGTTCTATTTTAAACCATGAAAGTCATTGTTTTCTTTAAGAATTTCCCACACAATGCACAGCATGCCAATCACACAATCAATGGCCCCTTCCTGGTGTGTTAGATGTGTAATTATTCTCTTCATTCCCCATCAGGAGTCAGCCTCAGTCTGTGAAGTCCTCTGTCTCTGTGCTCAAAGAGCGGCTGATAGTAGCTCCACCCTAAATGATTCCTACACTATGTGCTCCGTGCAGAATGTTAAGTAGTGATATCAAGCCATTAAAGGCAGGACTGCAGGAAAAAACACAATCCAGTTTAATCCTGTGTGTGACCTGGCATCTCTTTGGGGCTGCTTTCCTGTTGCACAGAGTGTGGAGAGGAATACAGATAGGACGTCGCTGGTCGGGTAGTTTAAGTCAAAATGGCTGTGTGAAGACGATCCATTGGCTGTCATACACTCAACACTTGATCTACAGGCTGTTGAATGCCAGGATGGATATGAGTGCTGGCACACACGGCGTGTAGATCAAGGGTTGACGGTGTGTGTGTGTGTGTGTGTGTGTGTGTGTGTGTGTGTTTGTTTGACTGAGCTGCAAATGCATACGGGTGGTAAGGCTGAAAGACTGGTTAATCAGCTGCACTGGATAGAATGCGCATGTCCTGCAGAGTGAGGCTTTAATGTGAGATTATGAGGTCCTTATTTCTCTGTCTGCTCAGGTTGCAGATCATTTACAATGCTAGCAGGTCCCATTGCTCCTGACTCGGATTCAATCAGACATCTCCAGCGGAGGATCATTAGTAAACAGAGGACTGTGCCAGCACTTCATTGGAATTCAAGTGGGGTTGCTGTGTCGCATTTAAAATGCAGTCTGATGAGGTCCACTAAATCAAATCATTTGTTACTGTTATTGAAGTGCCTTGAGGCAACTGGCAATTAAATTGGAATTAACGCAGGGAAAGGGATACAGCACACTCATACTAAGAGGGAAGACACTTGGTTTAGGTTCAATCAAGTTAACAGACAAGCCTGTTGAAAGTAGAAAGAAAAAGAAACAAATCAAGCAAATTCACATTTCAGGACTAAATCAGGAACATTCATGGTGTGTCACTCCCTAATCCACACATCACAATTCGCTCAAACAAAGCTAGATGCGTTTTCGACTTAACATTGCGCAGATAAGCACATGCTGGCACAGCCGCACAAATCCTCCCCTTAGAAACGATGATGCTTCTTATTTAACCTAGTTTTGAAAACTTTAGCCCCCAAACGGCCAAAATGGAACTGATTACTCCTCATCATTAACATAAAGAGGAACGGGATGAAAGACATTCCCCGATCTTAACAATCCTGCGGGGAGATGATCCGCTGGAATGAACTGCACCTGTGCCAGGCTTTGTCCTGTGGACTTTTACACAAAGGTTACACAATTAGGTTCAGGCCCTCCATTGACCAAGCCCATTAGTCATAGGCTGCCCGTGCAACTCCCACAGTCCGGGTCTTTATGCTGCCGCCTAATGACCACGGCCCTTTTCTCACCCACGTATCACAATATTTTAGTTGAAAACAAAAGACGGCTCCTTTCTCGACGCCTCTGCGCCCCCACCCCCCGCCCCTCCACCCCTCCACCCCTCCCCCCATCCGCTGACCGTACAGGAAATCCTTTGACTGACTAACCGGCTTCACTGTCTGCCTGAGTCATACCTAACTAAAGCCAGTCCACTCTAGCACAGTGCAACACCGCGGCCGGGATAATGATCATCTAAAACCGGCGAAAGACATTCAAAGATGAACAAAACATTCTGCATGACCTGTGGTGTGCAGCCTCGCATCACTCCTTCTTGTTCCTCAGCTCCTATTTGCTGCTGCCAGCAGGGGGAGTGCTTTCTGTTCCAATGTGTCCTGGTCTGTTTAGCTGCAGGCGGAAGCAGAGCTGAGCCCTCAACCATCTGAATAACGCATTATCCACCTTGTAGTTACTTCAAAGCTCCTTTAATTATCCTCTGCACACTCTCTCTTTATTAAGCATCATATATAGTAAATGGCTGTTTCTGTGCAGCCTGCATACTTTGTTCTGGTTGCTATAAAAGTTTAACAATCCCGTTTGTTTGAGGAGGTAAACCGTTACTCCCCGACACACACACACACACTCACAGATGTATATCCCGATCCTTCTGTCACCAACAATACGGAAACTTGAGAAAAGAAATGTGACAAATATTCTGTCACAAGACTCTCACTCTTGATCTCAGGTTGACACACGATGACAACAGCTCCGCGGTCGTTTTAGATTTCATTCTGAGCAACTGACGCCGGAAATAAAAATAACAAATAATATCTTGAAGTGTAAACAACAGCCTTCGCAGGCGAGGAAGTGTTTATGCGTTAGTGGCGGCATTTCGCCTGGCTGTGCTCTGTTAACTTTTCAAAAAAGAAGAAAGGGATTTGCAGTTGTGGAGTTTTCCAGTAAGCTTTGGTAATAAGTGCAGAGCAGCCTCTTTATGGGAGAATAAGCCCTAAAGTTGGTTGTCATTGCCCCCTGCTTTCTCACCCTTAACCAAACAATGGGCCTGGGATTTTAGTTTTCAGGCGCAGGGTGACCCCCTGACCCTTGGCCCTCAATGGGGTAAATACCATGTAATCAATGGTATTCGTCAAAGGCTTGAGAGTTGACTGAGCTTTGTGTTTAGTGGGTGGGAGCCTGAAGAGAGGGGAATAATGATTTACTTTCAAGCAATTCTGCCGCAAGGCAGAAAACATAAACATTTACTGCTGCTTGTCCAGCGCACAATTAGGTTTGTGGTGTGAGGACGGTCTGATGTTTTAAGGCCATTTCGGCATATCTGCGTTTACAGGAGCTGAACGCTGATGTGATTTAACATGGTCTGCCTTCATGCATCTGCCACTTATTCACCCCAAGTGAGGTGGGAGCCGGCCAGGCTCTCACGCTGCCTAAGAAACAAAACCATGTGTCTAGGCAACCAGATAGGATCATGGTCCTTGTTGGGGTGAAGTGTTCAAGCTAATCCCTTCATTCACAAATAAGCGCAGCCTGTTTCCTTTCAGGCCACAAACAAAAGTTTTCCCACCCTGAGAATCTGGGAGTAAACCCACCGCAAATTGAACAAGAGGTTGCATTCAGTGACGCCCGCAAATCTGTATAATTTCATGTATGTTAATCTCGGCGTCGGTGTCCGCCCGGCCACTTTTACATTGATTGATTTGTGAGTAATTCAACTTTAATTTTGTTGAACTCAACGAAGGGAAGCCGCCCACTTTTGCCGTGGCCCTGCCAATGACACGCTTTAATCTAACAAACGTGATCTGCCGGGGCACTGAAACATTTCCCGCGAGGAGAGAGGAATTTCACAGATTTCACAATGACATTAGGAACGTTCGTGCCGAGTGACTACGCAACGCACAGACACCGCAGACCGTGTCCTAAGGCCTGACACGCTGTGCGTATACAGTGTGCTCACAGTCTGCTGGCTCACTCATATCACCCTGTTAAACATACACGGCCATGCAGGCTACATTATGTGCTAGACCTCACATGACCCTGTGCCTTCGCAGCGCTGCGTTCATGCAGACGGCGCCCCATGGACGTGTCAGGCCGGGGGAAGCGCATACGCAACTGCTCCCAGTACCTTAAACGACCCCGGGCTCTCGTCAGCCGACCGCTAATCTACTCGAGTGAAGAACAACCGACTCAATAATTAATGCAACCAGAGATACGTCGCTCGTGTTTAACCACCATTCCACCATGGAGCCGCTCACTGAGGTCACGCCTGGTTTCCTTCACCTGGATTCCTAGAATGTTTATGTTGTTTAGTCTATCTGCGGGGTTTGACTTCCGTCCCAGGGCTGCAGACAGTCAGTGCAAATAAACACTGGCACACACACACACACACACACACACACAGAGCACAGTTCAATTCAGTTAAATGCTTGTAGGAATTACTGCCGGGTATTAACAGGAGGGTGCAATATGATGATGGACACTCAATTAGGCAGCTAAAGAGTCTGCATTAAGGGGGCCCTATTATAAAGCATAAGCTGCGTCTGAATGGACTACAGGACTGTTTAATTAGGGCGCGCACAGGAGGTAATATTATTCCCCTGATGAGGCAGCTCGTAATGTGTGGAAACAGTGCAGCTGCTGTGAGTACACAAAGGCGGCTTCTTCACCGCGGAGGCCAGGGGAGCTTCGAAAGCGAGGTGCTGCCATGGTCAGCCAGAGAGGGTTCGAGGATATACAGTCAGTCCCGTGCGTCGCTGTAGATGAGATACCCTCCCTGGGTTTCACGCTATCGCAAACGCATCGCTCGTGGGTCTCTAACTCGCCCCGATGAAACAAACCCTTTTGTTTGCGAGAGCATTTCAGACACGGATCCATTCTTTTTTTATTTCGGGCACTGACAAGTAGGTCAGAGGAGACTATGACAGTGCTGTGGTGAGGAGTAAACTGCAGCACATGATGTTGTTTTCCTCTCAGTCCTGGCACCCAACACCAGCAGCAATCCTCTCGCCCTCGGAAAGTCCTCACATACCCCCGCCCCCCCCCGTCTCACAGTCCACCCCACCCCCACCTCTCGCTTTGATCTCTCCCCAACTTCAGCCACCCACGGCCATTCACCTCTGACATATCAAAACAGCTAAACACACTTTCACTGTAAACCGCTCCTGCGGCCAAGCGTGGCCGGATTGCTTCAGAGAATCCGAGGAAAGAGTCTCCCAAAAGTGGTGTTATTCCCCCTCCAGCGGAGGTGGACAGCCGCGCTGCAGCTGCCGGGGTCTGACAAGTGTTAATCTGCTAAGAGGAAACTCATTTGGCTCGCCGGTTATGCCACATGGCAAATTAAAGCCACGGCTGCACCGCCGACACTAAAAGCCAGCACCGGCCCGTCACGTGTGTGTTTGGGAGAAATAAAATCCAGGTGATGCTTATTAAACTGGAGTTGGAGCCATGTCAAAATCCCCCCCCCCACCCCACCGTGCCCCACCCCACCCCACCCCACCGCACCCCGCTCCACGTCAACACAGCTGATTGAATTACCTGTTGCTCATGGCATCGGGCCGTGAGAGCTGCGACAAGTAAAAGAGGGTCACGCGTCACTGCGGGACGAGCGGAGATCATGACAAAATGAGAGAGTAATGCCCTCCTCCTCCTCCACCCTGCTCTGGATGCAGTGCCAAGCTGAAACCGAGATCTGGGTGTTTACAACTCGGGTAGATAAAGGCAGAAACTTCTGGGCATCACTAACACCCCTCCATGTCCACATCCATTAACTATTCATACTGTGTGTGCCACCTGGAGTTACAGTTACATGCCAGTGCTCCTGAGAGGGTTATCACCTTTCTCTGACAGTAGCAGAAAAGGTGTGGATTCAGACACTCTGGGGCATATGTACCATCTCCACACAATACCACTGTGGCTCACAGGTACTGAGGTTTGTGTCATCACACCGTGCCAGGTCTGTCTGTCGCTTCAAACGAATGGGATGATACCACGGAGGCATGCCTGTACAGTATGAGGGACCGTATTGGTCATCAATAGCAGCTTTATCAAGTTCTCGCCTACGTGCCTTTAGCTGTTGCACTGTCGAGCCGCTACTCCATTCGTGTTTGCTTGATTTTTCTCTTTAGATTTATTCAGTTGTAAAGTTTTCTTTTGTCCAATTTAACAACAGCCCGACCAATTTACATTTTCTAATTAATCACCGTTTTATTTTCTTGATGAATCGTTTGGTCTTCAATTATCAGAACGTGTTTAAAAAAAAACAAAAAAACAAATGCTTTATTTAATTAATAATACATTTTTAAAAAGTAACTCGTCAATTTTCTGTTAACAATTGATCAGTCAACTAATTGTTTTGGCAACATCCTCAAGCTTTTAACTAAAGATAAAAATGTTCAATTACTTAGGTTTTTTTTTCCTGAATATGCTATAAGTCATAGGAGAGTTATCTCTTATTTCATAAAAGAACAAACAAAAAAATACGTATCGAGCGATAGTTGAGAAAACCTTGTTAAAGAGGCTGCATTTATTTTAATCAATTTTAATTATCACTGTTGCATGTCCTGATTTACTTGCAAAATAAAATTGGAAATATATATATATTAATTATCTTGTGTATTTTATAATCACAAATGTAAGCTGATGGAAACAGAATTACTGATGAACAATTTAAAAAAGATACTACAAATATCTTTGCTATTTCGCATATTTGGTCAAACTCGTACTTGATAATGGTAATTCATCAGAATTTACACATCATGATTTTAGGGCTTCAAAGTAAATATGTCCAAGTTCTATATCTAGTATCAGTCTTAACTGCAAAGCCTTTTGTAACTTCAAGTGTCTCCCTCCTCCTTCTTTGTTTACTTCCATCTTATAAAACATGACGGTTGAGAAATTGATCTTAATAGATTCAATTTATTTCGTGTCTTCGGGCAAGTTGTTCCAAACTATAAAAGGCCAGTCTGGTTTGAACAGCCACTCGAAAAAGAAAATTGCCACACACGCAATTCTTGAAGAAAGGAAATAGTTCTACTGATCTTAAAGGGGCAGTGTGTAAGATTTCTGTCATTTTTATCACTTATATTACAAAACAATTACAATCATAGATTTATAATCACCTAAATGTCTTTTTTTTCCTTTTACCCTTAAATTAGTCCACTAATGTATATTTACATGAGCGGGGGGTGGGGGTGGTCCTCTCTACGGGGGCCGCCATGTTTTTACAGGAGCCCAGACTGGACTAACTATCGTCTGAGTCTTAATGACAACTGAAGTCTACCACAGGCTCTCCTGCATGCTCAGAGGGGTGGGGGGTGAGGTGACGTTCACAACGTGCAACTTCACCCCTAGATGTCACCGAATCCTACACACTGCACCTTTAATGGCGGGCGCTGACGTCTGAGGTGACACCGCGCGTGTCTCTTGTGGATGTGGGCGTGTCGGCGGAAGGTAAATAAGTCCACAGCAGCAGGTGGGGTCGCGTGTCTTCGCAACAGCAGCACTGCGGCTGTAAAGCTCTGGCTGTGCTGAAGTGGAATGGATGTGGATCTGGATGCCGAGAGATATTAGTGGGGGATATGTGAGAGTGCCCCCCACCTCCCTGTTGATAAATTATGGAGCATCATGACAGGAACAGTTTAACCCAGCGAGCATGACAAGCAAGTTTAGACCCACGATCGCAAGTCACGGCTTACTCGACAGTTCCGTGCATGCTGTCCAGGTGAAACATAATATGTGTGTGTGTGTGTGTGTGGGGGGGGGGGGGGGGGGGGGGGGGGGGGGGGGGGGGGGGGGGGGGGGGGGGTGGTAGTGTACATGTTGAAGTACCTGTGTGTGTTTGCCTGTGGGCTTCCAGAGCATCTTCGGAGGAGAACGTCGCTCCGCACTGATCACACACCAGCGCCTCTGCCGGAGCTGCGGATCGAATCACACGTATGAGAAACGTATATCAGTCGTGAACACAAACATCTGAGGCTGTAATAGTGAGGAGGAGTCGGCTCATTTCGCTTCGCGAAGATGGGAGAGAGAAAAAAAAAAAGATAAGGCGACGCGGAGTCAGCGGAGGGACCTCGTTGTCACACACTCGGTGCTTTCCAGGTGTTAACACGAGGAAGCGAGCGTGCCGAGCACAATGGAGGCGAGGGGAAGCGCCGTAAAAACACAAGTCAGGACAAACAAAGGCAGCAGACAGGGAGCAACGGCCCTTTTTCCTCCACCGAAAAAAAAAAAAGAGGCGAGCTGAAGAGTTTTATTTACCGTGCCCTGTTATCAGTCTGTGAACAGTGAGCAGACTGTCTGCCTGAGAGGCCACAGAAGGACTGGGTGTTCTCTGTACAGCAGACGCTTCTCGCCTGCGGCACATCCCTTTATCAAAAAAAACACTTCAGAGTCAACACCCCGAATCCCATCGCAGGCACTGTAACTACAGTTCCCAGTTCACCTTTGGAATGCCCTTGTCTATTCTGATGGGGGACAAGAGAGAGAGAGAGAGAGAGAGAGAGAGAGAGAGAGAGAGACAAGTCTGCAGTGAGCTCTCCGAGACATTCAATCCCAGTTCGGCACTCACCTCACACCTGCGCACATGCACACACATACAAGGGGCAGACACACACACACACACGCGCGCGCGCACACACGCGCGCACACACAGCTGTTTGGATGTGGGCTGGCTCTCACAGAGATGTAAATCGGTTGCAGATCCATACTGGCCCTGGGCTCATTCACTGATCTATTTTCTGCTCAGCTGGCTTTAAATGAAGTTAAAATGACTCATTAAAACACCCACAAGCTTTGGGAACTCTGAGCGCTCCAGCCTAAATGTGGTCCTCTTTCAACTCTTATGATGCCTCTACACACACACACACACACACACACAGACACACACACACACACACTGTGCCACTGTTCCCAGTGCCACGCCACAATAACAAGAAAGACCCAATTTGTTCATTTCTAAAAACAACAGCTTTGGAAAACAAACCGTTACTGTTTGGTGATGTTCCGCGGCACGGGAATAAAAGTTAGTAACGCTGCGTGCAACACTGAGGCGGCGTTGTAGATCCTGATGTCGTATGACGCTGTCCAGTGTGGTGTGTTGTACTGTGTGAGATCGTGTGATAAGGGAAGAAGAGAACATAGTGCATTGTCTTGTGCAGTCAAAGGCACGGAGTGTGCTCTCATCCATAAACCATCAAACTGTCTCCAGACGCGGCTGCAATCGTCCTCCATCAAAACACTTTGTCTGGCATACCAAAATAAGAGCCAGCATCGAGCTGAATACCAAATCAGCCCATTAGAGCGGTGGAGCACTCGCTCCTTAGCAACCAGCGGGATCTAAGGCTGCTATACCGAAATACACAGTGACAAAGAAATGAGATCCATATCTCTCTTTTTTGTGTGTGTGTGTGTGTGTGTGTGCGTGCGTGTGCCTGTGTTGTATTACCGGGTTGACACGTCGCGATGGGGAGAGTTTACGCACAAAAATTCAAATTGGGTTAAAGGTGCTGCTGTTGTGGATGTCGGAGCGAATTGAAAATCAAAGCGCGTTGTCGAGGTCTGTGAGACAATATGTGTGTTTAGGGCTGCGCGCAGGCTGGAGACGGAACACAAAGGGACGACTCAGGTGAAGTTTAAAGCAGCCGATTCTCTCTCAACTGTCAGCAGTATGTCATCCCCCCGAACAAGGGACCTCGCCTATACACATATTCTAGTTGAGGTTTCTGTTTTAGTTTCATTTTTAGTCCCTGATGCACGCCCTCCCTTTACCCCCCCCCCACCCCCCCCCCCACTCTCTCTCTCTCCCACCCACTCTCTCTCTCTCTCTCTCCTGCTCCTCTTTCTCTATTTTGGATAAAGTAGCTGGGAGAGCAGTCAGGTCTGATTAAGTCTGCATTTGGGTACAGTGTGTTCCTGGACACACATCTGCGAGCGAGCCATCACACACGCTTCGGAACACTGGCAGAACACCCAGGCCTGCCGGCAGCTGATGATGTCATCACTCAGAAGGGGCAGAGCTGGCGAGCCGCCAGAGTCTCCGAAAAAACACAGAAACGATTCAAATGGAGAGCGACTGGAGAGGAAGAAAGACAGGAGAGGAGAGGAGAGGAGAGAGGAGAGAGGGAGCGGCGCACAGACCTAAGCATGAAGAGGAAAGCATGATCCAAGTATTCGGAGCAGCACTAACCGGTGGGGGGGAGGGAGGGAGGGAGGGTGGGAGGGAGCGAGGAGGGAGGGAGCGAGGAGGGAGGGAGGGAGGGAGGGAGGGGCTCTAGTATGAACAGGTGCATTTGAAAGGCCGCACTATCAAGAGGCTTCATAAGCAGCGAGCGCTTGCGAGATGAGTGCAAGTGTTACTAAGTACCTGCGTGAGACAGCATGTGCATTCTTAGCCGCATGCTGTCCTGGAAATGTTTGCCACAGTATTCGCAGCCGTGGCCCTTCTCCTCGCTGTGCAGCCTCCTGTGGAAAGACAAACAGCGGTGTGAGCATGTCAACAGAGACGACGACGACGACAACAGAGCGGCGATGAAACAAACAAAACGAAAAAAACAAAACAACAATCTCATTCCTGTGCCCCCTTTTTGTCTTTCTGCGAGGTCTCTCAAAACCCACAAGCATCATTGTCCATCCACCCCCCCCCCCCCCCCCCCCCCTTGTCCATCCACCCCCCCCCCCCCCAACCCCCCCCCCCCCCCTGCAAACAAGAGGAGCATGTTTTAATTCCGGCAAGAATCTGTGGCTGAATGCGGCATCATTAGAGTAAGAGGCCCTTGGAGTTGTGAATCACAACGCATGAATGCTAAAAGAACACAGACAATAGGATATCTGGCTAATTTCAGAGTGCAGACATACGCGTGCCTCCACCCGCCAGCACTACAAGACAGCGAGCGCACACACACACACACACACGCACACACACACTCGCATACCACACGCTCACATCCATGCACGCACACACTTCTCCCGCAACTGTGATGAAAAGGAGAAAAGAAGATGATTCGCCGAAGCTCCGCCGGGAGCATAACCTATCATATCATATCACACACATCCGAGCATGTGAGGCATCTGTACTGTTATCCTTACATCACCCCCGCCAACAGTGGAGCAAATGGACAGTGTGTGTGTGTGTGTGTGTGGTGTGTGTGTGTGTGTGTGTGTGTGTGGGGACGCACACGTAATGAGATGTAATTTAGCACACATGAAAGTGGCATTTACATATTTAGGGAGAGCAAATGGTTTTTAAAGCCACGCTCACTGTCAGTGCTTTAATGTACATTTGTGACTTAATTATGCAAATCTACAAAATTTGATCTGCCAGATCTACATTCATGTCACACTCAAATAGATCTTATTTTGGCATACTGTACACATTTGTTTTTTTTAGTTTTTTTTTACTCCCCTCTGTTCAATAAAAGGCAGAAACATGGAGCTATGGTCCTGGCTGCCTGGAGGAGAAGTCGCTGACCATGTAATCACAACATTTCCAGTCTGAGTCCAGATGGAGAAATGTGTTGCATTTCGTTTTCCATCCCTATCTCTTCATTCCCAGACCCCTCTCTTGCCTACATACCATCAAATACAAAAAAAATAGATTTAAAAAGGTAAAAATACTATAAGATTCCAACAAGACTCTGTTTCTGTGTGATTCCAAACAAGGATAACACAATCCTGAAAAATAAGCCAAACTAAAAAAAGAATACGATCGCAACTTTGAATATATGAAATACTGCCTTTGCCTTTTACTTCTGTAGATTTGAGTTTTAAGTCCAAAAAATCGTGTGGATTTCCAGCGTGAACATGACTTTTTACTTGAACAACAGCAAAAATGTCAGTCGGCAGGTTCAGGTGTATGCTCAGTGACCTGTTTGCAGACCCGCAGCAACCTCATTACAACCTCAAGCAGCGCCACCAATGCTCCTCCATCAACCCGCGGACATCCGCCTGTCTCCATGAGTAACGCGCATCACTAAATGTCCCACAGGATGCTCCGTTTCACTGGGCGGTTTCGACACTGCTCTAAAGTGGCACAAGGCTGAAATGTCAGCCACGGGCACGGACGGACGCACGGAGGCTGCGATCCTAATCATGGCTGCGGTGCGTGTCGGGACTCTGGGCTCAGATCGCCTCGTTTCTGATGATTGGCGATGAGTCGAGCTCTGCAGAGCACGCACAATTATAACATCAGCAATCGAGTTCAACGCTTCTTGTTTTGTTTTGGGCTTTTGGTTGTTGTTGTTGTTGTTGTTGTTTTTTTTGCTCTGAAAACAACACGCAAACGGAAAAGCTGGTGAATAATGAAAAAGGAAGGAAAAACAACAAAGCGAGTCAGGAATCGCAAGTTATCCATCATCCAAGCCCGAGCGTCCAGCCCCGGTGTCCGCTGAGAGGCTCCTCCCTGCTGATGCAAAGGAGCGCCTATCAAACAGCCCGGGAGACAGCCACGCGCACGTCTGCACAAATAATCAAACCCAATTTCCCCCCCCAAAAAAAAACAAAGAAAAGAGAGAAAAATACGCCTTTGTAAATAACAGCTTTATACGACACCGAGGCCTCTTGATATCGAATCCCTCACCACAGAGAGCCGATTGAAAAACTTCCCCGACGCGTCTCGCGGCGAAGACATGAATGCAGGTGTCCCTGAGAATAAATGAACAGATCTGCCGCCGCTCCGCCGAGCTTTCAACGCCGCTCGTATCGTAACAAAGGGGAAAATCCCGGGGACCGAGACGCCGTCGAATTGAACGGACGCGCGTCGGATGCCTCTCTTTACGCCGCAGTCCACCGGTCTTACGTTCAGCGGGGCCCAGCAGCACCTGCACGTCCCTCACATTGTGTATCAGACATAACGTGTGTGTCAGTAACCATTATGTGCAGCAGTGCTGTCGCCCCCCCCGCCCCCCCACACCCCCACCAACCCCCCCTCTGAAAAAATGCCAGTGACTAAAACTATGACCTTTCCCTCTTTGCTGTCATGAGCGATAATTACATTTGGGGGCATAAAGTGGAATCGTGAGTCACTGAAGTCAATTTTTCGAATCAGATGCACGATTTAAAAAAAAAAACGAGGTGTTGGTGCGGGTGGGTGTGATGTTACCTGTGCTGCTCCATGGCCTGTCTGCTGTGCAGCTGAAGCCCACATTCGCCGCAGCACTGCTGGGCCTGGCTCTGGCCCTCGTGCCTCATCCCTGCCGCAAACTGGCCCAGCCGGCTGAGGAGCTCTCTGTGCAGCAAGCCCTGGTGCAGCAGCCCGCCGTAGGCCCTCGGGTCCAGCGGCACGCCCAGGGCGGGGGCCACCGACACGGACACCATGCCCTCCCCCGTGTGGTGGGAGGGCGCCGAGTACACGGAGGACAGATGTTTCTCCGTGAGCCCGGGGAAGCAGTCCAGCGAGTTCCCCAGCGCCTGCGCCCCGTCCTCGGGGCTGCCGTGCAGCTCGCGGGCGCTGGTGATCACGCTGCCCCTCAGCGGCGTGCCCGGGCCCTCGTCCCTGTGCTGCTCCGACGGGCAGCTCCCCTCCCCGGCACTGGAGGAGCGGCCCCCGCAGCTGTCGGCCTCGTCCACCTGCATGCTCTCCGACTTTATGACCCGGGCGGGATCCGGGGGCGAGGCCTGGGACGGCTCCTCGCCGCGCCGCTGCGGCCGCTGGGGGCTCTCCATGTCGACCGCGGCGTCCGGCTTGGGGGCGGACTCGGCGGCGGCCTCGGGCTCGGCGCCGGGCGAGCTCCTGTCGGCCATGTGGTACAGTGCCAGGTGGTGCAGGGCGGTGGGGGTGGCGCGCGCCGGCCCGTCCGGTATGGAATGCTTCTTGGACATCAGCATGTGCCTCCAGTGCCGGGCCCGGCTGTGGTCGCCGTGGTCGGCCGAGCCGTGGTTCCTCACCTCCTCGCTCTCCTCGGCCTGGATGGTCTCCAGCACCTTGAGACACTGCTCCTCCAGGTACTCGATCTCCAGGATCTCGGCGGCGTACAGCAGGTCGTCCAGGTCCTCGGCGGTGGCCTGCAGGGACGCCGTGTAGGCGTACTCCAGGATCTGCTGGAAGGTCTTGGGCGACAGGAAGTCCAGGGCGTAGCGGAGGCTGCTGCGGTGGAACAGGATCTCGAACATCTTGCTGGTGCAGGCCAGGACGGTGCGGTGCGCCGGGAACTCCTGGCCGTCCACGGTGATGATGACATCGCACAGGGTGCCGCTCAGGCGCATCTGGTTGGCCCGCTGCAGGAGCGTGCCGGGGTGGGTGGGGTTGTGGAGCTGGAGCACGCCCATGGTTTCCTGACCCGTTTTCCACTCGGACCTCGGCCGAGCCCACGCATGAGGTGTGGCCTGTCCCGCCTGGTTCACTGCTCTCCGGCCTCTGCCTGTGGCTCTGTGGTGGTGGGTTGGAGGATCATTAGCGCCACGTCTCACTCGCACATCATTATCACCCCTGGCACAAAGCATGCAAATCTTGTATTTTATTTTTTTTATTTTTTTTATTTTTTTATTTTTTTGACACCACCGGCGTCATAAATAAATGCATCCTGTGAAGCCTCCACCCGGCTAGGATCATTGCAGACGTGTTAATTCATGCGTGTTTATATATTGTGATTAGGCAGCAGAGGCAGACGGCGGGTCGATGGGCGCGAAACAAGCGCTTCCATTGCAGGTGATTAGTCTGGGGGTCTCGGGGAGAGGCGGTCACGTCCCTGTAATAACGTCTGCATACTGAGAGGTGACGCTCCAATCCATCAGCCCCCCTCGCTCACTCACACACACACACACACACACACACACACACCAACAGGTAGGCCTGCCATTAACAAACGCCTAGAAGGGCTGATTAGTTCATTTAGGCTGCGCACGTTCGTGATTAGACGCGTTAAAGACAATTAAGGCGCTCAGTTAGAAATCCCTAAATAACTTATCAAAGTATGTGATCGATGTGTGCGCGTGTGTGTGTGAGCGTGTGCGCGCGTGTGTGTGTGCGTGTGCGCGCGCGCTGCAGCTCCACTGATGCTCGCAGGCTGCATCCTCAACTCACCGCCACACCGGAGCGCATCAGGTGCACGAGGCGCACAGTCTCGGCGTGTTGGTTCACGCGCACATTGCGACGATTCGTCCAAAGCGCACGCGGATATTTAGTGTCTCGCACGTGTGTGCGCGTGCGTGCGCGCGTTCCGTGCCAGTGCGCGGTTGTTGTTGTTGTTTTTTGTGTGTGTTGTGTGTGTGTGTGTCCCCTTTGATTAAAGATCCACAAAGAGGCAAAGAGTGAGTGAAGCCTCGCGCCAACTTTGCCACATCCGAAACTTGACGTGCAAAAAGCCTCCAACATCCAGCGTGACGTCACGCGATCAAAGTGAAGAAATGTGACACAATGAGAGAAGTTGATGTGACAAACACACGCACGCACGCACACACACACAAACGCACACGCGGACACGCGATGGAAGTGAGGCTCGCGCCGTTCTTACCTGAGTGTGTGTGTGAGTGTGTGTGTGTCCGTCCGTCTCCTCCGCGGATCAGCTTCACTACATCATGCTGACACATTTCACACTTACCCGCTCCAAACTCTCTCCTGCTCCAAGTCAGCAAACCATCACCGAGCCGCTGCCGTCACCGCGGCGCCGAGACGACCAGCCACTTCCGGTTGGAGGCTTCACAATAAAAGACGCGGTCCTGGAAACCACGTGTTGAAACGTGGAATGGGCGCGTGATTGTCGTGGATGACTTGAAGACGACATGTGTGATCGACTTCTCAAAGGGGCAGTTTGTGAGATTGAGTGATATCTGCGGGGAAACATGTATGTGGATACTTGGATACTTGAAGTATGTGAGGAAATCAATGTTAGTCCTTTGTTGTTGTTGTTGTTGTTGTCAAAACTGAAAGTGTTTCTTGTGTTTATTCTGGGTTACTGTGAAATCATCGTGATGCAACATGGCCGCCTCCATAAAGAGGACCTGTTCTTGATTCAGCGGGTGTAAAAACAACGACAACACATTCAAACATCATTCTAATTATCTGTCAGTGTTGCTCACAGAAAGTAAATGGTAATGTAGCGGGTCAGAGGTATTGGGTCTGAAAATCACATTGATCTAATCCTGACACCTCCACAGTCATCAATAAAACAAGACTTATATAAAAAAAGATGTGAAAATTAAAAAAAGTTTCTGAAGTTGTAATCTGTTGTAACAGTTCTAAAGTATTGTATTAAACTTTAGATACCTCTTTACTAATGTGCTAAATATAAGGTTAAATATAAACAAATACAGTTGCATTTCAATGTGTGTAATACCTGTCTGTTTGTGTTGATGTGTTCAAACTGTGTATGATCTGAAAATGAAGTGCTGTTCTGATATGACATGATTGTTTGAAGGTCTGAGTTCTGAAATATTATATTTGTTGTATTACATTTCTTCAGTCGACAGCATATACAAGTGCCTCTATATTGTTTACTTTCTCTCATGTCCAGATGTGTTGAAGTTTTTAATCATTGCCTATATTTGAATATGTATCAGTCATTGTAAAGAGTATACATTCTCTGGATGTGTTTCAGACCAGTCCTCTGAGGTGATGTTGTGTGTAATAATGCTGAATGTGTGTTGGCGGAGAAAGTTCTGAAATTAAACAAAGTTCGATTCCAATGTGGTTCTTTGATTGAGCCTGAAGAATTCAAGTCTTGTGAATATAGGTTCAAAAGTAGGTCTTGGAACTTTGACGTTGAAATGTGTAGGATTTTAAATCACGTGTATCAGGAATTGTGGAAAACAGTCCACTAACGCCAGTCCATCTGCCTTTTATTTTGAAGGGGCCCTGCTGGGACTTCCGGTGTGGTGGCAGCTGATTCCCGCTGACCTGACCGGCGGCTCATCATCACCGGGGCAGACGTCATGGCTCTGAACGCTCCTCCATCCTCCTTCCATCCAGCTGCAGACAGAGACATGTCACAGGTTCGAGCCCCCCGACACTCTGATCACTCAGCTCTCACGTGATCACATTGATCATAATAATAACAATCATAATCATAATGATAATGATAATGACGCACAGAGGAAGCGGAACAGGTGCAGTTTTAGTGCATGGACGGGGGGGGGGGGTTGTGAGAGTGGGGGGCAGACGGCTCAGTCCACGGTCTGAAACAGGAGCCGCTCCGGGTCACACACCGGTCCACGGGTCCGTGTCACATTAGGAGACACCGAGGGGGAGACATGTCGCAACTGAAAATCCCCCCCCACACTCCCCCTCCTCCTCCCACCGTCCTGTGGTTCACACGTGATGTTGTTGACATCCGCTGTTAAAAAGTATTTCAAACTTTACACCGACGTCTCCGCGTGACGTCGTTTCTTTCTTTCTCCTCGCGTGTTTCCGCTGCGCGTGGTCCCCGTGGATCGTCCGCCTCCGACACGACCTGTCTGCTGCGTAACCTTGTGTAAACACTCCCGCCGTGTCCGTGACATGGCGAAAAACACGAGCCGGGGGAGGCGACGGCGCGGCCCTACGCCGCCACCTAGTGGCGCAAACACGTCACCGCACGTCTGCGCGGCGCGTGGAGTCTCGGAGTGCGTTCGAATTATCTCTTGTCCTCACCTGAATCCCGTGACCCCGACGGGGAAACGTCACGAGGTCAGGGGAAGACGTGAAGGAGGAGTTGTAAGGAGCTAGGAGAGGAAACGAGGGTGCAGGGGGGGACGAATAACCAGTTACACACCTAAAAAAAGACAACTTTATTTCTAATCAGGACTGCAACAAACAATGGGTTGATTAATTATTGAAATATTTGGCAATCGATTAATAATCAGGTCTGTTTAAAATGACTGCTCAGATTTCTTGAACTGAGGGCCCTGAACGCACCACACACTGTAAAAAACATTATCTTTTATAATGATATTCGTTAATTCACTGTTCAACATAAACGCCAAAGTAAATAGCAGGTAATGATCAAATGTAGCTTTTAGTTCCTGCCTCCTTCAGCGCAGATCGTCGACCGTGAGCTGTGCATCTTCAGGTATAATCACGTTTACTCTGTCAAACAAACCTATATGTTCTCCGTTTCTACATGAAACATCCAAACAGATTTAATTGGCACGATAAGAAAGAGCTGCATTCATGAAATGAGATAGCGAGGACCGGACACAGAAAACGTACACGGCGTCTATCCTCAAGGATAATTACGCCAATGTTCTGCTGAGTAATCACCTGATTATACAGATCGTAGTTTTCACTTCCCCGTGGGGCTGTCAAACACTCAGCCCGCACAGACACACACACCGGACCAACTGAAAACCCGCTCTGGGTTTGAATTCACACTGAAGGCCGACATGTGTTCAACCATGCGTTTGGGGGAGACGACGACTGCAGTTCTGAATCCTGCACACTGCACCTTTACAATGAACACCGACCGCACCTTGTGCACCCTCTGTGATGGACAAGGCAGGGAGCAACTGCTGTTTGGACGATTGTCTGTTCTGGTGTTTATATTCCTGTTTATTCGCATGACAAGATAAAAGCGACTTTAAAAAAAAAAAAGCATTATCAGCGGTTTATTTTGAAATGTATGTTAGACAGGGCTTTTGACAAGAACTTGCAGATTACAAGGAAAGTGAACACATTAAAAAATAAAAAGTGTAACGATATTGTTGGTGCATTTAAACAGACCTGATTAGTCGCACAGGAGACATTGAAGTATTTGAAAAGTATGACAGAACATGATCTCGCTCCAGATTTCTGCAGCAGCTGATACTTTTCTTTCAAGACTGCAACTTTCTCCAGTTGTCCTACATTGTCCTCCACCTGCGTCCCCACCACACACACACACACACACACACACTGGTAAAGGAGTCATTTGCTGGTGAGAAGTGACTGATCCAACTAATGATTAGTCATGTTTACTGACCGAGCTGCATAAGTTCCTTTTATCTGCACCTGCTGTTTACACTGATGAGGGAGCGGGGAGGCCTGACATGACCCGACCTGACTCACCTCACATGGATAACTGAGCTCAGGCTGAGCCAGGCAACTGAATAAGTCAGTGAGTGTCTCATCTTTGAGCTTATGTAACAGCCTTTTTACCCACTGACATTAAAGAGTGATTCCGAAACAGATAGAAGTTGCCAAATAAGCCTTAAAGGTGCAGCGTGTGTCCGTTTTTTTGGTCACTTCTCTCAATAGAAATAGAATTTCAAAACGTTATATAGACTTTTAAAAATTTAACTTGACTTGCTTTTTACATAACCCTAAAATGAGCCCTTTAATGTCCAGGAGCGGTTCCACCCTATGGGGGCCACCATTGTTATTTTTTTTGTTTTTTTTTACAGTAGCCCAGAGTGGACATACTTAAACATCTTTTTAGCTTCAACAACAACAACTGAAATCTACCACAGGTTCTCCTCCATGCTCAGAAGAGTGAGGGCGAGGTGATGGAAAACAATATGCAACTTCACCAGTAAGACGGCACCAAATCTTACACACTGCACCTTTAAAGTTTCGTATGGTCTCATCGTGCGTATATGTTTAGTGGGTCCCTCCTCAATCCTACTAATTATGTGCCGATGCTGATGATGGTGTTCAACCTGCACACGAATATCATTTGTTGCCAAGTGCAGTGAAGCATTTTGAAGTAAAGTCAAACTATTTGTTTTTTTTGTTTTGTTTTTTTCAGGTGTACGACGGAAATGTGCTGACTGACCCTTTCAACTGGTGCTGTAAGTATCTGCCTCCGTCTGATTCCAGCCAATACACAGTGTGTTGTCATAAATACATGTAACACACATAAGCACATGTCGAGTTCGCACAACTTCCACTGCGGAGTCAACTAGTTGTGGGGGAATCGAACTTCTCCCCCTGTCAGACAGTCGGACGGTGCACTCGCACCGACACAGCTCGCAACTTTGACACAGAGGTCTCATGGATGTGAACACGTGTCGGGAGCCTCGGGCGTCGTGTTTGCATTTGTATCGGCAGCCGTGTTTTGACACAGGTTCACGTTTGACGCGTGGCGTCGAGACATCCCAGCGTCGTGAAACGTGCCGAAATATATGGGATCAGGTACCTTTCACTCGCGTTATCGGTGAATCCAAATGAATCCCCCGTCTAAAAGTGGTGTATGAATCAAACGTACCCATAAAATGAGTGAATGTAAATGCGTTTCATGCAGATTGATGGTAGCTCTAAATCAATTACACATACATGATTAGTACATGTTAATGACTTTCACCCGGAAACTTAGTCAATCCAAATGAATTCATCCTAGATTTTGTATTAATGAATCTAAATGAGAGAACACTGCACCCACTTCAATTTCACCCGTAAATTGATTCAGTATTGGTTAATGTGAACAAGATCCTTATTGAATTTAAATGATTATCATTTAGATAAATAGTAAATGAGACTGTGTTTCCCTCTGGAGTTGATGGGAGGTTCCACTGTCAGTTAGAGGGGTGGTAATAATCGCTTCTGTCACACTCAGACCGGCACACTCACTTTTACACCTTCATTCTTAAAGGTGCAGTGTGTTAGATTTGTGTCATGTTTGCCACTTCTAAAAAATATTACAAACCAATTATATACTGACATTTTCATGACTTAATAATCTCCTAAATCTATTGTTTGTTTCCACCCATTACTCTTAAATGAGCCCATTAATGTATATTTACATGAGAGGGGGCCGCCATCTTTTTACAGTAGCCCAGAGTGTACTTACTAAACATCTTTTGAGTTTTAATAACAAATAAAGTCGACCATAGGTTCTCCTGCATGCTCGGAAGGGTGAAGAGATACAGCCTGCAACTTCACCTCTAGATGTCACCAAATCTTAGACACTGCACCTTTAAAGTGTGACGGTTCTCCCTCACCCACCACAGACAAAAGGACAAAACAAAAGACAAAAAGCAGCCCGGGACAGATTCAGATTTGGAAACAATAACTTCTTTAATTCAGTGAAGGGGTCGTCGCTGTACACCACAGATCATCTCTGAGTTGGACCCACCCAAACCAGAGGGAGCGTCCAGAGACGAGGGAGCAGAGTGGTCTGAGAACAGCAGAGGAGTTCAAGGTGAGTGGCGCTTTTTTTCCCTCAAATCCATCTTTAAACACAACCTCTGTTTCTGCCTAAAACTTTGATCCTCTGTTTAAAGAGAGCAGGGGGGACGGAGACCACTCGGCTTCCTGTCGGTGGCATCCACAACATGCCAAGCAGTCGCTCTTGGTGAGTGTTTATTTCTTTCTTTTTTTCCCTTTTTTTGTTTTGTTGCTGTAGTTGTACAAAAAGACAAAAACTAGAAAATAAAGAATTCAAAGACCACAGTACAGAACACTTGAATTACAACTTTGGGGGGGGGGGGGGATAAAAAAAAAAGAACAGCATTTCTAATGACGGAACAAAGCCCCACAGGGTAACACTCATGAAATCAAAATGAGAACTATTTGCCCCAAACAAACACGGGCACGTCTATCTGCCTTTGTAGTTATACGTTATAAAGTACTGACTGAGTTCATGCCAAGGCTCAAAAACACCTCCCTTCACTATAGCTGTCAATATATAGAAGTGCTGTGACCAGAGACAGACAGTTTTATACAACACACGTGTTATAATGAGCACATTAGTCCATTGATCTTAACTTTTTCTTCTATCGATACAATATATTCAAATGAAAATAAGAATCTCTCACGACAAAGCTATACAGGTTATCATAGAAACTGATGACAAGACGCTCTACTGACACACAGGCACAGTGCACAAGCTGGCAGGCAGGCAGGGATGGAACCAAACAAATCTCTGCAGTTTTTAAATAGTACAAAAGTGCTTTTGAGTCCTCGTTTTGTTTTTCCGGCTTCAAAAGCACGAGTCGGCGCGCGGAGCCAGACCTTTGTTGCGTTTTAACGGGAGCAGGAAGTGATCGCTGTTGTCGTCGTTTCCCCGGTAAAACAAATAACGCGGCGCACGTATATTTAGCTCCAGATCAGGAGACGTTTGCTGGATTCACGGCGCCTCAACTCTCGGCTCCGAACCAGGCTTTTTGTTGCTGTTGTTGTTGTTTATCTGGGTTTTTCCTGTGAGCCGCCTTATTTAATCAAATGCGTTCTGATTAATTAATTGCAGCAGCAACTCTGGGAAGGCAGTGACAGACTGAATACATTTGGTGGTGAAATGGGCCAAATTCAATGTGATCACGCACCGGCGCCGTGTTGTGGGATTACGTTCCCCCTGCAGCCGGCTGTGCGTTAATCTTGCATTTTTCATCACCATTGCAAATATGGTTGTAATCCAAACACTGAACGGGGGCCTGTGTTTTAGTGAGAGATGACACATCCTGTATCACAACCATGTAAACTTTTACAACCACTTGCAGGTCAGACATGCAGCACAAGCTATTTTAATGAGACAAGCCCAAAACTGAAAAGTTCAAAAAAACAAAAACAAAAACAATCTAAAATGCTTTACAGTTATACATTTCAGCGGTAGAACATTAAAATAAGAAAAATAATTTCTATATATTGTCTTTTTTTACATTTCTCATAATAATAAACAGATAGTTGTGTGCAATGACAATTAAATTTGAGCACAATAAAAGTAGTTTAATTTTATATATAGGTATGTACCAGGCAGTTGTTAAAATATACGATTGTTCGTCATAAACCTGAATGGTCAAATAAAATAAGAGTTAAAAATATATATATAAATTAAACAAGGCTGCGCCCTCATCGGCAGGCCACAGCTTAACGAGTTGAGGGTTAATTTCCGTTTCTTCTGAGGTTAAAAATGGATCTTTTGATGAAAATGGAAAACTATGGGAGATGAGGAACTGGATGTGCTGAAGCTGAAGTCCATAAAGAACAGTGGGGCATTCACGGTGCCTCAGCGCCACAGGTGTGGAAGCTGCAGACCAGTCAGAGAATCTCAATGGAATCACAGAAGGAACTGAGCCCGCGACACGGAGTGTGACGAGACCGAGGCTTTGAAGAAGGTTGGAATGGACAAAGAGAAAGATGGAGTCCCGATAAGCAGCCCGAGAGAGCTCACGCTGACTCCGCCCAACGTCGTCCACACCTGGCCGGTGCGCTGGACAACAGGCGGACAAAGTTCTCTGAGGCCCGGGTGAAGTGGTGGCGTCCTTGGGCTGCTCAGGGGTTCGAAGTATCTTCACTACAACGTTATCCACCGGGACCCTGAAGGTGTGGAACCTGCCCACGACGGACAAGGATGCGCGAGGACTGGGACTGGCCAGGACGTGCGGAAAACCTCTCAGCAGCCGAGGACTGGTGGTACAACAGGAGCCCGGAGCGCCACCCGGGGGCCGAGACTCAAACTACAGCTCTAGACACGTGGGCAGTGGGCTGTGTCCTGGCAGAGCTGCTGGCCCTCTGCCGCCTGGAACCAAAACATCTGGCCGGGCTTCTCTCGGCAGCCCCCCCCCCCCCCCCGGGCGCCCCCCCCCCCCCCCCCCCACTGGTCGGTGCGGTCTGAGGGAGCAGCCGTGCAGCAACAGCAACAACAACAACAACAACCTGATGAAGAAGTTCACCCGGTCGTCTGATGCCGGACGCAGACTGCTCGCCCTGCCCCTTCATGTCGGACCCGCGGAGCAGAGCCACCGCCAAAAGCCGCCTGGAGGCTTCAAAAGAGAAAGCCCTCCCCCCGTGAGCCCGAGCGGAGGCCTCACCTTCCCACAGCATCGCAACAAACAGGCAGCTCCTGGATGACAACCATGATGATGATGATGATGAAGGTGGATGAAGATCGTTTGGAATGTTTTTCATGGATTTAGGACGTTTCGGATTCAAGACATCTGATGTCCAACACGTGGTCGCGTGTCAGAGCGCGCGCGACTCTGCAGGACTGTGGACTTTTTTTGAATTCTTTTTCTTAAATCTTTATCAGTGCAAACAGAACAGTATGGGTGATGAGATTGCCTCCACTTACGCAGGCATCGTGTTGCTGTTTGGACCTGAACACAGAAGCGAGACATCAGAGATGTAGGATGTCAGCCTGGCTCCGCATGGGACTTTCGTGAAGCGGAAGCTATGTGCTGTGATAAGGGAAACCGTGGAGACCAACAGGTGGATCTCAGACCTGTGTCCTGGTAAAAATGTCCTTAA
>JAFBJT010107873.1:76642-92026 GCA_016785325.1 Chascanopsetta lugubris | reverse complement strand
TTTGCTCTCCCTAATTGCCCCCTTGTTTCTTTTGCAAAAAACAGAAGTCCAATTCTTCCACCACAACCAATGAAAAGATAACACGACTGTATGAGTTGGGACCTGAACCGGACAGAAAGATGTGGGTGGAAAGTTATTTGGCCTTTATTGAGGAGAAAGCGATGGGCATGACCAACCTGCCAGCTGTGGGACGTAAACCCCTCGACCTCTTTCGGCTCTACATGTCGGTGAAAGAGATTGGAGGCATGACCCAGGTTAGCTCTGAATTTCTAGTCGTGCCTGTACCTTCATCCTTTGACATTTTCTTTGTTGATTTCTTTCAAATGAATTCAATTCTTTTGTTTCTCAGGTAAATAAAAGTAAGAAATGGCGTGATCTGGCCACATCCCTGAATGTGGGTACATCGAGCAGTGCTGCCAGTTCTTTGAAGAAACAGTACATCCAGTGTCTGTATGCCTTTGAGTGTAAAGTCGAACGTGGTGAGGATCCTCCTCCTGAGATATTTACTGATAATAAAAAGAACCAACCTGCTAAGGTCCAGCCACCTTCCCCAGGTGAGAACCATACCCACGACATTACTTACTGCAGAATAATAGCACAGTTGTAACTCCCATAACAAATGTAATGTATGTGTTTATGTTTGAGATTCACTAAAATCATGAACTGTGTCTTTCTGCTCCTCCTTTATTCCAAACTGAAGCGTCCCTCTGCTCCACAGCTGGGTCAGGCTCTCTACAGGGTCCCCAGACACCCCAGTCCACCAGTAGCTCCATGGCTGAGGGGGGAGATTTAAAACCTCCCACCCCAGCCTCCACTCCTCACACACAACTGCCACCCATGCCACCTGTGTCCAGGTGATTCTTTTATTTTTTTTAAAAGATTTTACCCGCCGATATCCCCTTTGTTAAGACATTATAAACTGAAAAATCTTATTCTACTACTACCCACTCACTCCACATTACCTTTTCCCCTCTAGGAGCAGCGTTAATCTGCAGGACCCCTTCTCTGAGGGAAATGACCCTGCTTTCCCGAGGAAGAACATGACACCCAACTCTGCCTATCAGTCTGGCATGAACACTGCAGACATGCAGGGGCGAATGGGCAACTACGAACCCAACAAGGACCCCTTTAGTAACATGCGGAAAGGTGGGCCCACTGAATGAGCCAGAGATGACTAAATCAATTTGTCTCCAAAACCTAAAACACCTCCTCGATTATCCACTCGCTCAATCTCTCAATTGTGCATTCATTTGCAGTTGGTGAGCAGTTTCTACCTGCTAACCAGGGCCCGAACAGTGGGGTGGGTGACCAGCAGCAGCAACCGCCACAACCGCAACAGCAGCAGCCTCCATTTAACAGAGGACCACCTGGGGCAGTGGGCACGATGCCAATGGGGCCCAGACAGCAGTATCCTTATGGACCAGGCTACGACAGGAGGTGAGGGTCTTTGAATGGAAAGTCAAACACTTTGCTAATAATACAGAGGTCATTTATATGATCCCACTAACCTAAAACCTAAAAGTTCACACGCAGGTCAGGTTTTCTTACTGATTTATTTCGTTAATATAATACCATGTTGTTGTGGAAAGGACCATCTACTACTACTACTACTTTGAGATTACTACGCAGCACTTCGTATCTGTTATTTGTCATTTATGAAACTGAAATTCTGTGTTGTCTCATTTTGAAATGATACAGTGATTCATTTTGATTCCTTGCTCTCTGATGTTTAGAGAATTGTTGTGCTTTGTACTTGTGTGGTAAATGTAGTTGACATTTTATTTCCTGTCAGATCGGAACAGGGAATGGGCCCAGAGGGCAACATGGCATCTGGGGGTCCTCAGCCAAATCCGATGATGTCTGCCAGTGCCGATGCAGGGATGTATTCGCCAAATCGCTTCCCACCTCAGCAACCACGGTATGTTCCTGTTGCACTGTCTGTATTTCTCAAACTTATCAGGCATAAAACAAGTGTTAAAGTGATCCTCTGTAAAAATACAAACAAAATACAACGAAAGCTAGAATCTGAATAATCATTTTGTGCATTTAGAATATGGCCTATTTCATTCATTCATTTGTGCAGTGATATTTCACGTGATTTACACATGATTGAAATGTAGTAGTATCAGTAAATATGTATTTATATTTATCAGTAGCCTTGTATATTCATCAATTTAATCACGAAGCACCATCAGACTTGCATGGTGAATAATTGGTATAATATAAGTGTATGTTTCTGGCTTGTTATAGCAAAGTGAGAGATTGAACATTGATCTTGAGACTGACCGGACATTATGTTTGCAGACATGATTCCTATGGTAATCAGTATCCTGGACAGGGAACGCCCCCTACTGGCTCCTACCCTAATCAGCAGCCTGGAATGTATCCACAACAACAGGTGATCATCTGCTCTCTATTAACTCTCAATTACCATTTAAATAAATAATATTTTCCTTTTATTGAAGCTAAAACCAATTTTTCATCGAGCGGGAAAAGCTCTTGCATTTTTACTATAATTGTAAAGAAATCATTGTTTGTCTGGTTATGTCGTGTGAATGTGCAGGGATATAAGCGTTCTGTGGAAGGCGGTTACCCTCCACCAAAACGTCACGAGGCAGAGTACAGCGGGCCGTTCCCTGGTGGACAACAAGCACCACAGCAGCAGCAACAGCAAGGAGGCTCCTCTGCTCCCTCTTCAGGACAGCAGGAGTCCTACAATCAGTACAGCGGCAGTGGGCCCTACCCTGGCTCTGATCGTCGCCCACCTGGCCCAGGCAATCAATTCCCTTTCCCATTTGGCCGTGAGCGGATGCAGGGAACGACGGGGCCCAATGCTCAGCCCAACATCCCCCCTCAGATGATGCAGTCAGGCCCCGAGGGTCCTCAGGGCGGCATGTGGCAAGGACCACGAGACATAAACTATCAGAACTATCCAAGCCGGCCAGGTGGCCCTGGGGCCCCACCTCAGGGTCCTGGTTACCCTGGTATGAACCGCTCAGAGGAGATGATGTCAGCGGAACAGCGCATGAATCATGATGGACAGTGGAGTAGTCAGATGGGCCCACGGCAGCCTCCCTACGGTCCTACAGGGCCAGGCCAACCTATGCCTCGTTCAGTACAGTCCAACTACCAGCCCCCTCAGGGTGTGCAGAACCACATTCCACAGGTGTCCAGCCCGACCTCCATGCCCCGCCCAATGGAAAGCCGGACATCTCCTAGTAAATCTCCTTACATGCATGGAGTCATGAAGATGCAGAAGGCTGGACCCCCAGTGCCTGCATCTCACATAGTGCCCCCTCCACTGCAGTCACCTCTGATTAGACGAGATATGCCTTTCCCCCCAGGCTCTGTGGAAGCTACGCATCCTCTGCTGAAACCACGTCGGAGACTCACCGTGAAAGATATTGGTAAGACTGTAGAATATAAAGAGCAATTTGCATTTGTCATAATTGTCATTTGTCAGCTTCATCTTTAACGTGGTGTGGACAAGTTTCCGATGAGTTGTGCATGGTTCTAACTGTTTTTGTCTTGAATTCATAGGAACACCAGAGGCCTGGAGAGTTATGATGTCATTAAAGTCTGGTCTATTGGCTGAAAGCACTTGGGCCTTAGATACCATCAATGTCCTCTTGTATGATGACAACAGTATTTCCACCTTTGATCTAAACACGGTAAGACTCTAATACCAAGCTCTTGGTGATAGTGCAGTATTCATTGAAATGGTGCCTAATCTTTATCTGTGTGCTCTTTGTTCAGCTGCCTGGCCTACTGGAGTTGGTAGTCGAGTATTTCAGACGCTGCCTCATTGAAATCTTTGGCATTCTACGGGAGTATGAGGTCGGTGATCCCGGCCAGAGAACACTACTTGATCCTGATGCCTTGAAACAAGACTGGGACGGCATTGTAGATGAGGAGCCACGGGCAGAGGACATGGAGCAAGAGGACGAAGATGAAGAAGATGAGGAGGAACAGGAATCAGACGGGCCAGCTCACGTGAAAGAGGAGGAAGATCAAGTGCAGTGCAGCAAATCTCTTGGTAAAGATGAGAAGACAGAAGATGAAGTAAAGAAGAGCAAGGGTCCATCGTCCGTACACACGAGCTCACTGCAGTCCTTACCTGCCCATGAGAGACCCAAACAGTCGAGCAAGTTTGACAAGTTCCCTTTAAAGGTTGTACGAAAGAAAGACCCATTTGTGGCTGGCCAGTCTAATAACCACGGAAAAGTGCAGGAGTTTGACAGTGGGTTGCTTCACTGGAGTGCCGGAGGGGGAGACTCAACAGAGCACATCCAGACCCACTTTGAACCACGGAAAGACTTCCTGGAACCTCGAGAACGAATACCGGTGCCCCATGTTTTACTGAAGAGACGAGTCCCAGAGGAAGAGATACTGGACATTTTTTTACCAAATGAGGAGGAGAAAAGGAAGCCGCAAGACGAAGAAGAAAGGCCACAAGAGTCATCTTCCCCAGAGAAAGTGTCAGAGAAGGCCAGCCTCCCGTCCAGCAGCGAGGAAAAGAGGAAAACACTCTCTGAGTCAAAGACCGATGAAAAGGATGCTGCAAGTCCCCAGGAGAATAACAGAGAAATTCTCTCCTCGAGCAGTATTTTTACCCAGCGGGCGAAACTGACTGGCACCATCTTGGAGGACGAGCCTCATAGTAAAGATGAGGGGCCGCTCGTCACACTGGCTACCTGGCAGGATTCTCTAGCACGCCGCTGCATTTGCATCTCCAACATTGTCCGCAGTCTCTCCTTCGTGCCAGGCAATGACCACGAGATGTCCAAACATCCAGGGCTGTTGTTGCTACTAGGTCGTCTGATCCTGCTCCACCACAGGCATCCCGAGCGCAAACAGGCCCCGCTCACCTACGAGAAGGATGAGGATTCAGATGAGGGGATGGGCCAAAGGGATGAATGGTGGTGGGATTGTTTGGAGCTCCTGAGGGAGAACACGCTGGTCACATTGGCGAACATCTCAGGCCAGCTGGACCTTTCCATCTACCCAGAGAGCATCTGTTTACCCCTTCTGGATGGTCTTCTTCACTGGGCGGTTTGTCCTTCAGCAGAGGCCCTGGACCCCTTCCCCACACTGGGTCCTCATAGTGCTTTGTCGCCTCAGAGACTGGTCCTGGAGACGTTAAGCAAATTAAGCATCCAGGACAACAATGTGGACCTCATCTTGGCTACTCCACCGTTCAGTCGGTTAGAGAGGCTGTATGGAAACCTGGTGCGGCTCATTGGAGACAGGAAGGTCACAGTGTGCAGGGAGATGGCGGTGGTTCTGCTGGCCAACCTGGCCCAGGGTGACAGTATGGCTGCCCGAGCAATTGCTGTTCAGAAGGGCAGCGTGGGCAACCTGCTGGGCTTCCTGGAGGACAGTCTAGCTGCCACACAGCTTCAACAGAGCCAGAGCTCTCTACTACATCTACAGGGGATGCACTTCGAACCCACAAGCCCGGACATGATGCGGCGAGCTGCCAGGGCTCTGCACGCCTTAGCCAAGGTGGAGGAGAACCACTCAGAGTTCACACTACACGAGTCACGACTTCTCGACCTTTCGGTTTCTCCCCTTATGAACTCGCTGGTTTCTCATGTTATCTGTGATGTACTCTTTTTGATTGGCCAGTCATGACAGCTGTAGGGAGCCATGGCTCCACGATTTGGAGGGGTTCTCCCCAGTCCCCTCTTTCCTGTAAACCTGGCTTGTGTGTGGAACAGGGCAAGGAAAGTTCAAGTGACTGTCTTTAATTTATGAAAATCCTTCAGATTCCATTTTCTGAGCCCTCCGCAGGCCGTCCTTGCTCGTGGAGGATAATCACAGAGCTGTGGTGGATTACAAACCAGAGAGATGCCCACAAAGTGACACTACTTGCAACATGAATGCCGACTGGATGACACGGAGCAGAGCACCACGGTCAAGAGGCTGTTCTGCACTTGGGGGGAAAGTACTTTTTAATAAAGATAATGAATAAATAAATAGCTGAAAAACAAAAACTGTAACCAAAGTTGCTGTCTCGTTTACAGCCAGTTTGGGAGACACAGTGTGCCCTAGCTCTCCCCTCGAGGGCACAGTGAATCTGTAACTCGGTGACGTTCAGAGGTGAAGCAGACTGACAAGTGGCCTACTGGTTCTAATCGCTGTAGGGGGATTCTCACCAGTCAGCCTGGCAGCACACAGTGCTGTCAATAGACACCTTCACCAGGGAGGCCTGTGCAGTGTGCAGTAGATTGTAGGACATTTTCTGTACCATACTGCTCTTGAGTGTAAGCATTCTGTACCACACGTTTCACACAGAAGCTGACGATGCAGCTCTTCTAGAGTTTTGAGGTCATTTTTAGTTTGGTGTTAAACAGAAAATGGCTTATTTCCCCAAAGTATCAAGAACCTACAACACCCTTACCTCCTCTTATCCCTTGATTGTATGAATACCCTTATGAAAAGAAATCACCTCTTAGGACTGGTTTTCAACTTCAAATACAGCTTTGCTGTGGTGTATATATAATGTTGTACATTACACTTCCTTTCTCTGTGTCTGTCTCTGTCTGTGTCACTATTCTCACACTTGTTTTTGGTGAGGGATGGAGGCTGACTCGTGAGTTTGGTCCGTGACCTCCAGTCCCTGCCAGTTAGACCCACTCTTCTGGTCTCTCCACGGCTCCGTAGTGCGGCAGACACGGCTCGAACCTGTTATCTCCTGGTACAACAAAAATAAACTAGATGAAGTACACATTGACAACTTTTCTCTGGTCATGGATTCTGCATATTTGTATTTCAGACTATGTAGCTAAGACATCATGTAAATTCCTCCCTTTCCCTTTTTTGGCTCAATGAATATCATTTATTCAGTATGAAATCTTTATACTATATGTTCCACGTGGTAAGAATAAATGTACATTAAATCTTCGTAAGCTGTTTGATGGTTTTGTTTTTTGTAACATTTTTGCCCTGTGGACAAACTTTAGAAATCACTGGACAGAATCAAAGGATTTTCACTTGTTTTGTCAACTCAGCACAGGAGATGTGATTATTCGATGACTCTTTTAAGGAATCAATAGTTTTTATCATCTAGGAGTTTGTTTCAGTAAAATTACTAATGGATGAGAGCACTATAAGCACTTGTGTCCCAAAAAAAGGTATGCAACATAAATTTTGAAGCAAGATGGCCGAACACAGGACGGTTGTGTGTGTGATGTATGTATTTAAACATTGCACAATACTAATTCTTGAAATTAGCAAGTAGTCTTAATTCTACACCAGGTGGCAAATCAAAACACTAGACCACTCTCAAATCTCAATAGATTTTAAAGATGCAGTGTGTTAGATTTGGTGACACCTAGAGGTGACGTTGCATGTTGTATCCATTACCTCACCTTCACCCATCTGAGATTGCAGGAGTTACTAAAACTCAAAAGATGTTAAATACGTCCACCTCTACTACTGTAAAAAAACAAAAACAAAAAAAACATTGGCGGCCCTGTAGAGAGGACCCCCTCATGTGAATATACATTAAGGTGCTCATTTAAGGGTAATGGGGAAAACATGAAACATGCATAGGTGATTATAAATTCATAAAAATGTCAGTATGTAATTGTTTTGTAATATTTTTTAGAAGTAACAAAAAATACCGAAATCTTACACACTGCACCTTTAAGTTAGATAAAGAACAGAGGCACTCCTATAATACCAATGACAAATGCTTTCGAGTTGATATTTCCTTCCATTCGGACCAGTTCTATGACGTCCAAAAATATTTGGGAGATGAATTTTGAATACGAACGAGTTTGCACCACTTGAACAACTGCCCACGAAGGCTCCAGTAGCTCCACCTGCTGGAGAAGGAAAGGGGCTGCACCATTACAACAATACAGAGTAATGGGCAGATGGACAGTTAAAAGGTCAAGGAGGAAAGAATGGTTGATCCAAACCGTCATACTACACAATCATCACACCTAAATGTGTTTCATTTATGTGTGCTAGTCAATGGGTGGTTTTACATCAAAGACGAAACAGTCCTGGGCTATTAGGAATAGCAGTTATGTTGGATGGGGGCACGAGAACAACGGAAACGAGCGGACTCTCATCGTAACCTCGCCATAACTCCAATTAAATCTACTGATGCTAAGAATCGTGGTTTAATAGCCGGTGACACGGAGTCGATTAATTTCCGAAATCTTTATCCTCACGCCATGAATCTAAATGTCTTCATTGCGGTAAAGACTTCACGTGGGTCCATGATGTCTGGACCAGCGAGCTTTTATTTTGAAAATACTATTCTAGTTGCACCGGAAGTGAAAGGGAACATCAACAACAGGAGAAGCAGGAACAAAGCTCGCACCTAAAATGAAAACAAACGCCGTTTGAGGACGGCTTACCACCACAAACACTAATTCCTACCCTTCTTCTGAAAACATTAAACCACTGTGATCGAAATCTCACGGAATCTCGTGTTTTCGCGTTTAGTTCCCACTTCCTGGTTGTGTTTGATGGAGAGCACGACGGATGCTGCAGTGACTGACTGCTAGCAGCGACGATGCTTGGGCCTGTCAGAGCCGGCTTTCCCTCCGTCTGTTCGTCACATTAGTGACCATGGATGTCAGAGAAGTGCTGGAGTTTGCCACAGTCACCAGGGGGCTGTCGCTGCTGTTACAGGTCAGTTGAAGATGAGCTTGTTGGCTAATTGCGAAGCTAACTTTTCGCTAATGTAGCTAACAACAATACCACCATCCCCCCTCCTGTTCCGATCATTGGTGTCGGTTTTTAACCTGGCAACACTGTGTGCGTCATAACTACACCCACTGTGCGTGTACACCTGTGTGCACGTGTCGTCACTCTGCGTTTTCATGCTCTAAAAAGTCCTTGTGTTGTGTTCCCCAGGCGCTCTTGAACGCAGCTATACCTGACCATGAAGCTGATGCGTTCAAGCCCCCACGGACAGAGGAGCCTCTGTACCTGGACTCGGCAGTGGAGTGGCTCCTTGGCGGCCTCTCCCACTGGGACGCCGAGCACTTCCTCTTCATCGCGGAGAGGGGTTACCTCTACGAGCACAACTTTGCTTTCTTCCCCCTCTTCCCCGTCGTCCTGCGTGGCCTGGCAGAGACGCTGCTGTGGCCCCTGAGCACCTGGCTGAGCGTGAGGGGCCGTCTACTGATGGCCGTGGCTCTTGGGAACAGTGCCCTCTTCCTGCTGAGTGTTGTGGCCCTGTATGCGCTGAGCAGACTCGTCCTGCAAGACAGACGCCTGGCTCTGCTCTCCAGCCTCCTCTACTGCATCACGCCCGCCAACGTGTTCATGACGGCAGGATACTCGGAGAGCCTGTTTGCGGCCCTCACCTTCGGAGGTCTGTTCCTCCTGGAGAAAGGGTTTACCCTGCGCGCCTGCCTGGCTCTCGGCATAGCCACTGCAGCACGATCCAATGGACTTGTCAATATTGGATTTCTACTGTATATACCGTCACTGCTTGCCCTATCTCAGATTCGTGTGTATCGCACAACAACAAAAGGCCATGTCAAAGTCTTGCACTACATCTGGGTCATCGTCCGTCTCCTGCTGACCTCCCTCCTGGGAACTGCGATTATCGCCTTTCCTTTTTGTGCATTCCAGTATTATGGCTACAGGACGTTTTGCACACCCTCCACCTCTCTGGAGCGAATCCCGCCAGCTCTTCTCTCGCTGGCCGAAAGGAAGGGATACCGAGTTCCTGATGAAAACGGTCCGCCCCCTCTCTGGTGCATGAGACCTCTTCCTCTGCTTTACTCCCACATCCAGGATGTGTACTGGGACGTGGGCTTCCTACGTTACTTTGAACTAAGGCAGATACCAAACTTTATTCTGGCTCTTCCTATGGCTACCCTCGGCATAATGGCAGCATATGCATATTTTCTAGCCAATCCGGAACTGTGTCTTCGGCTCGGACTATGGGAGACGGGTGCAAGTAAAGGGCTCGATAAACCCACGCCGGGAATGTTCAACCCCCGAGTGTTTGTGTATATTGTGCATTCTACTGTGCTCCTGGTTTTTGGAACATTGTGCATGCATGTACAGGTGAGTAAGTTATCCACACACGTTCCTGTGGAGCATTGAAACAGCCCAGATGAGAGGAATCACATGATTCATATTTCCACTCTCCATCTCTAGGTCCTGACCAGATTCATGGCCTCGTCGTCTCCTGTGCCATTCTGGATAAGTGCTCATCTGCTCCTCCTCAATGAGCCACTTCTTCATCGAAGAAAGACATCAAATCCCAACGTGCAGCTACAAACACATTCCAGAAATGGATGCAAACACACGCCTCAGAACCCCATTGTTGCACTGCTGCCACATTTTAAAAGCTGCTCAACCACCACACAGAGCATCCTGGGATACTTCCTCTCCTACTGGGTGCTGGGGCTCGCTCTGCATTGTAACTTCTTGCCATGGACTTGACTTATGTCATTAATTCAAGTTTTAAATGCAATATTTCTGTGTAAGTCTGGTTTATTTATCATCAACATGTGTTTATTACAGTATATCATCATCCACTCATTTTATGTCAGTAATTGTTACATCGTTCATTGTAAAATATTGTACTTTGTGGAGATTATCATGAAAAAAAAGAACACAAGTGCAAGATTTAAGATGTACATTTTCTTAATTAAAATTAATGTAAGAAATTCCAAAGCAAAGAACAAAAACTCTTACCTCATTTATTTTCCTTTGCCCAGACCTACATCAGATGTAGTGAAACCATTACATTTTTAATGCAGATTTCTTCATGCTGTAATTTAGAAAAAAAATATTTGCACATCTTGATTAAATGTGTCTGTAGTTTTTGGTTCGACATGTTGGGAGGACTGGTTGTACTTGAAATGAAGAAATTATGTTATGCTGATATTGTGCTAAGGCCAATGATGCTGACTCTTGTTTAATATTGCACTGCATGTTTAGAAGAATTGTTATAGTTTGGGACTTTTGGATGTGAATGAAAAAAATAAAGATTTTGTTGCTGTTAAAAACGTCATGTCCTGTGCTCATGTAAATGTATGTTATTTACTATCCAGTGTGTGAGATTTAGATGAAGTCCTTTGGGTTTTTAACAGCAGAAATGGAATATAAAGCAAATTAATATTTGGGTGAGAATATGATATTGTGTACTGACAGTAATCATTACAGATGAACCTTTACCTTTTATTTTGAACTCAGCCGATAGAACTAGAAATCATTTTACCAAGATCTCACACACTAGACCTTTTAACATATCCTGATATATTTATTTTTATTTGCAGAATAAAAATGATCTCATGCTTCAGTCCCACAATTTTTATGAGATAATGTGCAGTCATTTACAGTGACTAAGTTTGGGTTTAATCGTTCTGTCTAATCTTTATAGACTCTCCTAAAATAATGTGGCAATTCGAGAGATGATCTGCACAGAATCTGGTCTCATGCGTGACGTGTTTGAGCTGTTTACAAATCAGCAGTGAGTCCTGCGCGCTGACGTCACCTTGACGTACATTGGCTGACGTACAAGAAAACGGAAACGTGAACCGCCGCTAGGGGCTTTAAGCTCGTTTGTCTGCTGAAACCTCGAAAATTAGCGAGTTAATTCGCCTAAATGAGCTTTATTCTTACTGACAGACTTTGCTTCAATTACCAAACATGGTAGTTAACTTTGAGTCAAGTCAGGGTGTGTTTTATCTCGTTCGAATCAACTATGGAGTAGGGGAATGTCTTTGCTGCTTCGCTAGCTAGCTTAGCCTGCGTTAGCTTCAGGATGGACAACTGAACACTAACCGAGCAAGACCGATGTGACTGAGAGCAGTGTCTGTGGAAAACAGAGGACTAGAACGGGTTAACGTGTGTCGCGCGTGTGCCTTCAGCTACTTCCGAGCCGGACGGACACTGTTTACATGATGAAGAACTGCGAGTACCAGCAGATCGACCCGCGAGCGCTGGTAGTGTCGCCGTCGTCGGTGCAGAACCTGCCGGAGAAGAAGGCGCAGCGGCCGCGGAGGAAATGGGAAGTGTTCCCCGGGAAGAACCGCTTCTATTGCAACGGCCGAATCATGCTGGCCAGACAGAGCGGCGTCCTTCCTCTGACACTGGGCCTTATTGTTTTCACGTGTGGCCTTTTCTTTGCATTCGAGTAAGTAACCTTTTTAAAGGTGCAGTGTGCGGGGTTTAGTTATACCTTGTGGTGAAACTCTGGTGGGTTGCATCTAAAATACACTTCACCTCATTCCTCGAAGTATGGACGAGAAGCTATTGTAGATTTCAGTGATCATCCAAAACTTTAAAAGGAGGTTAGAATGTCCCCTTTGGGCTACTCAAAAAACAAAAAGGCTGCCTCCATAGGGAGGACCCTCTCCTGATGGAATTATAAGGAGTTCATTCTTGGTCAAATGTGAATATTAATTCACTCATGATGGAGTAACCCATATTTACCAATTCAAGTGAGAATACAATAATAAACACATATGTATGATAGTTTCTGCAGTCTGTATCTGTTCACTGATCCATCTCAGTTGAATAACACACTGCACTTTTACAACCAATGAATGAATGAATGAACGAATGTGGAGTTTGCCCCTGCATTCACCTCTGATCAAGATTGCAACAAACGGCAGTTAATCTGTTTATGTTTTTTCCACAGTTGCCCGTTCCTGGTGCAGCATCTGACCGTCTTCATACCTGTGATCGCTGCGGTGCTCTGTGTGTTTGTGGTCTTCTCCCTGCTGAGGACGAGCCTCACCGACCCAGGCATCCTGCCCAGGGCCACCCCGGATGAAGCGGCCGACATAGAAAAGCAAATAGGTAAAAAGCTGCACACGGGCATTGCAGGCTAGCTTTGGGACAGATGGGGGTAAAGGAGCTTTGCCATACAGGGGATCTCTGAGGGACTGCAGACCAACACCTAAGCAGCTTTACTCTATCATGGCTCAAAAGCACAAAAACCAGACACAACATGGTGTGTGTTTATGTTATGTTGTCCTTATTTGCATCATGTGACTCCTTCTTGTGCGCACTCTTTGGTTCACACGTGTGTGTGTGTCTCTCTCTCTCTCTCTCTCTGCTCTTCTATTTTAAGATAACTCAGGATCCTCTACATATCGCCCCCCTCCGCGAACCAAGGAGATCCTCATCAACCAGCAGGTGGTGAAGCTCAAATACTGCTTCACTTGTAAAATGTTCCGGCCTCCCCGAACCTCCCACTGCAGTGTGTGCGACAACTGTGTGGGTAAGCATGTGTTGTGACGTTACCGCTAGATTGAACAACTTACTTCCGTTGCCAAGTGGAACATACACACACACGCATGCATGATCAGCACGAGGGTTTGTGATTCATTTTGCCTCATGTGGTTCACCGTCCTCTGTTACTCCACTAATCCCAGTCCAGAATCTGACACAAGGAAACAGAAGTGTCATCAAAAACAAAACTACCTGAGATCTCACATCAACTGACTTGTCCAGTGCCACAATTAAAATTAGACTGACTATATATTTAACTCAAGCTTCTATTTTCATCGTGAGCTCTATTTTGAGGACTGGCACAGTTTGGTACAAAGTTGTTGTTTTTTTAAAGCATCATTTGTTATTGTAAGAATTTCTTGTCAGAGCAGAGTAAATGGTTCGATTCCTTCAGACCTATATTGAATACTCAGAAGTTCTACAGCATTTCTACAGATGGTCTGCATCCAGTTTTGAATCTTGTCAATGACTTAGGAAAAGTATGAAAAAATAAGTTGTGCTGGTTTTATTTTTTTATACATTGTTTAATAATATATAACGGCTCCTCTCTGACAGTTTGTCACAGAGCATGTTTGTCTGTCTCCATGTTGCATGTGCAGGACAAAGTGAAATAATATAATATAATAAGTATTATAATAATATTACTGAGGCATTTATAATGAACAATATTCACCCACTCTACTTCATGTATGAAAACTATTTAAATGAAAAAGTAGATATATCATCCGGTCCTGACCACCTCCTTCCAGCACAGTATATTAAATACTGAACATCATTTGTATTATTACATATAGCTCCTGTGTGAATCAGTCTCTAATCAATGACTTTTTTTTTTTTTAATCCACAGAGCGGTTTGATCACCACTGCCCCTGGGTGGGAAACTGCGTGGGCAAACGCAATTACCGCTTTTTCTACAGCTTCATCATCTCCCTGTCATTTCTGACCTCTTTCATATTTGGCTGTGTCATCACACACATCACTCTGCGTGAGTATTCACACCCTGTAAAGACATGCACACATCACTCGTTAGAGGCATGTCAATACTACCGTGTCAACAATGACTTTAAGTTGTGGTATGCAGGATTAGTTGCACATTAGCTAACCATAACCCTCACTGTTGACTCCATGCGTTATTTTAGAGAAGTCATGTATGCCAAAGATAGTATTATATGTTCAAGAAATGGTTCAAACTCTTTGTCTTTCCAGGTTCTCAAGCAGGTAAAAGCCTTGTTCAAGCCATTCAAGAAAGCCCTGCCAGATATCCTTCATTATGAACTTTCAGCCAATGATCTTGTTTGGTAATGGATGAGCTCTTGTTGAATTCATTTGTTTTCCTCCTAGAAACAACACACGTCAAAGTGTTGACAAGGTGTTTCCCACCACTCCTCAGCCTAAGCCCTGAGTTAATAGGATCAGAGAGGCAGCATCCAGCAAAGCAGTGCTTTTTCAACAGATGGTTCTGCAGTCGAAAGTTTGCTGCCTCATGGCCTTGTGAGATGATGTCAGTGGAGACGAGACAAATATAGGCTTCATGACTAATGAGCACTTGGGTGTGTTATTTGCAGTGCGGGTCATTTCCCCTTGTTACACACAAATACGTGACACTGTTGTCTTGTGAGAGCCAGTGTGTAGCTTTTTCATTTTTGTATCACAGAGCATACTTTAAAAAAAAGATGCTTAACTAATCATGTTTGTGAGCACTAAAGGCATAAACAACATTTTTAGCAAACTTTCAGAAGAATGGTCATGTAACATCGTCACTGAGATGGATTTGATTAGATGTAATAATCTCAAAAAACATCGAAGGAAGAATTTAAAAATTTGACATTTGGAACAACTATCGGTTTACATCTCAATAAAAATGTGTCATTTATATATTTTTCAAATTCACTAATCTTAATATGCAATTTTCCTGTATTGACTGTATTATTTACACAAAAATATTTGATCTTTAAAAAAAATTGCAACAACATTATCGATCCATGTTAGTAATCCTTAAAATGCTAATTTTGGATTCGATATGTGGAAGTATTTGATTCTGTGCTATTTCTGAATATCTGGCCTTATTTCAGTCTACTCACACTTCAATAAGTCATGAGACAGAATATTTTAGATGGAAACCTCTTCAACTGTCACTGTGGTGAAAAAGGTTATTCA